>LOJH01058573.1:0-11388 GCA_001685095.1 Ellobius talpinus
AAAAAAAGAAAATTAAATACTCTTCATACTGGCTTTGTACAAACACAGGATAACAGGAATTAAAGTGATTTATGCCAATCAATATATGTACTGAGAAACTGGTAAAGAGCTATTTCCTTTGTTTATTTCTCAGTAAATATTATGCCATGTTCAAATACTGACCACATCCAGGAAATTAAGGTGAAAATATTTTAATTTTTTTTTTCTTTAATTTTTACTTAAATTCTCTACATATTGAATCCACCTATATTGGATATGTGTAAAGATATAAATAAATCAATGTCAGACATGATTTCAACTGCAAAATTCAGTAATTTATGCAATGCAATTTGAAAGACTGTGTGCATGCTTTATATTCTTTCGGATCTGTAGACAAGCTAGCTTGAAAAGAAAGACCCTTTCTAAAACACTTGAAATCCATCATATGTCTTGTATTTGATTCAGTGGCATTTTTGAGAAGTTGCTTTAGAAAAGAAAATTATAAGCCTTTTTATGGATCTGAAGAAAAGCAGACATTATGAATTGTATTGATAATGAAGTAGATAAGAAACTGACTAGAATATGCTATAAATATTTTAAATTGAAGCCTTATCTTCCTATCAACTGGGTTGTATTAAATATCATCTTTAATTGATATTTTTGTCAGTACCTCACTAGAAGAAAAACACAAATATTGGATTATTGCTCTCACTTGATAATGGTAAACCAAATAAAGGAAAGTGGGTGTTGCATTCAGGGTAAACTAAAAATACTCTGAAATGATTATAATCATAATTTGCTATCTCATTCTTCTTCACAAAATGAAGCAAAGGTAAGGAAAGATAATAAAACATTTTATTGTTATTGTTTGATAGTCTTCATGTTGAAAGTGTGAATTTTTTAAAAGAACATAAAAAGGTGCCATGACACTTTAAAATTTCCAGTGTTTACTCACCAAGACCTGGTCAGCCTTTGCTTAGAATTGAGTATGTGTGTATGTGATGTCTGCCATGTATGTGCATGAAGTTATGAAGATGGTTTGCTGGATTCTGCTATCTGTATATACCTAGTGTGACCTGGAGACCAAAATACAACTCAGGTCAACATACTTAGGGGCATATGCTCTTACCTACTGAGCCATTTTTGTCAGCCTCAAAATACATTTTATAAAGTGAAAATTTTATAATTAATTGATGCATTTCATTGTACAAAAGTAGGCAAAAATTCCAACATTGAAGCATATTAAAATAATGCCACAATTAATATGCAGATGTTATTGAGGAGGGTGTGCTCAGAGGCTTCTTAGAAGAGGAACCACGGTATTATTACAAAAGTTAATTGTGCACATTCTTAAAACAAATAAATATAAAGCATTTTTTCTGTATTATTTATGTATTAAATTAATGCCTGGACATTTCTTGAATGGAATCTGAAAACTCATAAATTTAGAGAAAAAGTGTCTCAGCTGAATGGAGCATGGGACATTCTGAACACAAATATTTTCTTAATGTATTCAAATATATGTCACATGCTCATGCATTTAATCAGCTTAGAATGGAAATGTGAAGAAAATGGTTGTACTAATGATATATCTTTTATCTTCTTTATTTTCCAAATAATAGGGTTTTCACAGTATTCACAGTATAGCAGGCATTATGAGTGATTGAGGGAATATTCAAAACTCATTGGCAAAAGCAAATAACCTGGTAAAAGACATAACTACTTTTTCTATAAATGACTTGAACATATACATGTTTGAGAATCTCCAGGTTCCATATTTTTAAGTGAGAAATTGGTTAAAAGACTTTCTATCTTCATTTTAAATAAAAAAAATAGTATTTTAAGGGTATGCATTATTTTAAAATTTTGATAAATATTTTAAACTAATTTATTTTGTAATCAAGTTAGTATTTAAAAATAAGGCAGTTTTAAAGAATTTCACATCTACGTTATGCCTAATCATTGAAGGAATAGATAAAAGACATTAAGAAATATCACCTTTATGAAACCATCCCTGTTTCTTCTCTAAAAGGTTTTGTTTATGAAAACTAACAAGATCACTGAAATAATTTTTCTTGCCATTCTGACATTTTTATGTTAAATAATTTCTTCTGTTTTTCCCTTTTCTTCTATATTCATTGTATTCCATATTGCAAGGTTTTCAAGGAAAGTGATTCAGTCTTTGAATTGATTGAGGTAGTCTTTGGGAAAAGAGGTTAGGGTTAGTGTTAGGGTTAATGTTAGGGTTAGGGGTTAGGGATTAAGGTTGGGGTTAGAGTTACAGTTAAGGGCTAGGGTTAAAGGTTAGGGTTAGGGTTAATGGTTAGGGTTACGGTTAAGAGTTAGGGTTAAAGTTTAGGGTTAATGTTAGGGTTAGTATTAGTGGGGAAAGGCCACTGTGCTGTGTCTCATCTGCAACTGGGAATTAGTTAGCATGGAGTTTCTTATTTCCTTTTGTCTCATGACTGTAAGATCTATATGAATTCTCTCAATTAAAAATCAATGAATGGCCATTTCAGCAATTTTTACAATAATTTCAGCAATTATTACTTTGTTGCTTTTTTGCTTTATTTTTCATATGAAAATCATACAAGACATACATTCTCTACCTACCATTTCATCCTTCATTAGAACATGAACCTCACTGCTCTGGAACTGTGGATTCATTTGGCCCTGAACATGGGCTTTTTTTGTCACATATATCATGCTGCCAGTATTTGGATCAGATATGATACTTATATGATCTAAATGTAGGAAAGGTTATATGAGGTTTACGCATCAAATGAAAAAAGCTGAGTTAATAATGTTCAATATGAATAAGTAATGCATCTTGAAGAATGTCTTCTTTAATAAGGAACATTTTAATTTGTATTGAACTGTTTTCATCTATATATCTTGGTTCTAGTTTAGAACAAATATATTGAGAAATATTGTTTATGATTATTTTGGTTCTATGTACTTGTTCTATCAAATGAATCTTTCCTTTGATGTGCCCTGGGTATTACATGAGGGATCAAGTAAACTGAAAACTTATACAGAAGCCACATATTCTTTCAAATTAAATTTCTTCTTAGATATTTTGTCCATGAGGATACTAGGTACACTCAATATTTCCATCATTGAATGCTTTATACATTATAAACATAATGTAGACACATATTACTTGCAGAGAAAATATATTTATTCATTATTTCTAGTAAGTCATCTTTAATTTCTTCTGAGAGAACCCCAAAATTTAATGTGTAGCTTTTTCAATCTATTTTAGGTCTATTAGATAGGTGTTCATTTTACCAACAAATACAAAATAATGAAACTCTGATTTGCTTGTGTCTCATGTTTTGATTCTCCCATTTGATAAATATAATTAAGTGACTTAGCTGTTGTGTGAAACCATGTGAGGGCATTTGTTATGAAATACAAGAAATTATGAATCCTAATAATTGTGACTTAAACTATTTGCCGTTTCCATGACACCTATTTCCGAAGACACATACTCAAACTTTCATGTTTACAAGGGATGATTTTGAAATAACAAAAGACATGTATACAAAGTTACATATATTTGTATCAGATTGGTAATCATGTTTCCAAATCAAGAATTCAATATTGCTTAGTAAACCATATTGTTATAGTTTAAATCTACTAAAATCTCTGTGTTAAAAGTTTGTTTTGGGGGAGAGGTGGAGTCCTGTTCTTGAATGGAATAATGAAACTCTAGCCTTTCTCCATTTTATTCCTAGTTAGTGTTAGACTAAGAAATGCTCACTTGATAATATGTCCTAACCATAATAAAGCCACCACAAATTGAAAAATAACAGGACTAAAGAATTTCAAAATGAAATATCTGACTTTCGATTTTTTTTCAATATAGGTTTCTCTGTAGTTTTGGAGCCTCTCCTAGAACTAACTCTTGTAAACCAGGTTGACCTTGAACTCACAGAGATCTGCCTGCCTCTGCCTCCCCTGTGCTGGGATTAAAGTCATGCACCAGCACCGCCTGGCTCAGAATGAAGACACTTGTTACAATAAATCTATCCTTACTTTAAGTTAATTTATGTCCAATATTTTATATTGTGGGATGAAAAAGTAATTAATTACTGTGCTTTGTCAGCATCACTCATGTATCTTCACTTTTTACTTTAACATTATTAATAGAAATAAATATGCATCCCCACTGTAAGGAAGGGTAACTGTCCTCTCCTAGTAAATTTTCTCTTAGCACATGCTTATTCTCAAAGGGACTGGATACTTCAAAATGTCCAGAGAAGGTGTTCTAACATAGTCAAGCATACTGTGTTAATTTAAAAGTTTTAGGTTAGTTTTTAAACTTTGCTCTATTTTATATTATTGAGTAATAATGCACAAAAATGTTTTAGACATGATTGATTATTTTAATGTGGCAAAGTAGTTTGTAGAAATTTGTAATAAATAGCAAATGTAGTGAAGATTTAGACAAATTTTAAAAAATGATATTACTTTAAGAAATTTAGTTACTACACAATATAAGCTTTGAAAATTTCTTGCAAATGATATCAATTTCATATTAACAACTATTTTAAATTGAGAAAAATAATTGCTTTGTTATCTATGATTATAAATGATATTGGTATAATCATAAAATAAGATTTTAAAACTTTTATTCATATATAATAATATTACAAATTCACTTAGTGTAGCCAATCTAAATTAATCTCCACAATCAATAATAATTTTAAATTAAAGGTAATTGTCTAAGATTATATTGATTTGGTAAAATGCAAGTTTTTGGTCTTTGATATGATAGTACTTTAATACAACTTATAAATCTGAACTTTTTTTGGTTTTCTGAGACAGGGTTTCTTTTACAACAGCCCTAGCTCTCCTGGAACTCGCTTAGAAAACCAGACTGGCCTCAAACTCAGAAATTCACCTGCCTCTGCCTCCTGAGTGCTAGTATTAATAGTTTGCACCATCTATTCTGCTTTCCTTCAGAAAAAAATTTCAATTGCAGGTTTTAAGACAGGAGGAAATTTTTTTTTGAAAAATATGTTATCAAAAGGTAACTTCATGGTTGAAAGCAAGTACTACTCTTATGAATACCTTAGTTTCATTCCCTGTACCTACATTTAGTGGTTTACAAACCTGATCAGCAGAATCCCTCACCCTTTTTGACTTCTATGGTCTGTGCAAACAAGTGTGCAAGTCCACACATTCACATACACAAAAAACACATATTCATACACATACACACACATAACCCCCCCACACCAAACACACAAAAGATCATAAGTAAGATTAAAATAAAGAGGGAGAAAATGACATTAATGAGGAAGTAAGATTGAAAATTCCATGAAGCATTTTATTGCTAAAACTGTGTAATTATTTGATGACTACAGTATTTTCATGTATCTACTGTTGACTTTCAATTTCTAATAAAATTTATCACGTTTTACTTTTCTTTTCTTTATGTTTCTTATTTTTCTATTGTGAATTCATATTTTCTGTATACTTCAACTGGCAACCATATTGCAGCATCACATTAATGAAAATAAGTGATGTTTTGTGCTTCTATTTCACATAGCAATTTTGCATGTCTAGAACAACTTTGATCTTTCATGTTGATAGCTGAATTAACTTCTTGACAAGAGAATTCATAAAAAATGTCTCTGCTTCCATTGTTTTATTGGCAAAGCATAAAAAACAATGAAACACTGCTCACTAGGGTATGTGATAGAAGTGACAATATTGTAATGTTACATATATATGTGTGTGTTACAAATATGTGACACAATATTGATGATACTTAGACATCTGTGTTGTCATATAGTAAAATGATATGGAAATTAGACAATTTCTTAACATTAATGCATCCTAAATTATTATTAGGTTATTTTTATTAGGTTATTTTTAAAGTTTATTTAAATCTTTTTTATTCTTTGGTATTTATGTGTTTTGTGAATGTGTGTTAAACATACACAAAGCTGTGTGGGTCAGAAGAAGGTTTTAGACTATCTATAGTGGGAGTTATATGTGGTTGTGATATATCAGGTATGGGTGCTGGAAATTGAGCTCTTTTCCTCTGATAAAGAACTGATCATACTGAATGTCAAGATGTTGGAGATCAGCATCAACAAAAATACCACTCACGAGGGTAGAAGTGTGAGGATTAGAAAAATAAGTAAAGAAAATGAAGACATAATAAGACAGAAAACAGAATAGTACAGGGAGGAAGTTTTAGCGAATTCTAAAATCACCCACATTTAATTTTCATTTAGTAAATACCCCAGATCCCAAAAGGCAGGAGTAAGATTAAACAACAACAACAACAAAATTGCATTAACATGATACAAGGAAATGAACAGACCAGTTGAAGATTGCAGGCTACATTCCTAGTTAAACATTCTGTTGTTAGAACAAGTAAGGCTCACAGCCTAGATCAAAGCCTTCAGTAGGCAAACCACTCCCTGGGTAGAATCCATTGTTATCTACCAAAGGGAATAGGAACTTAGTTGGTTCCTTAGACTTTTGTTTGAGGTAGAAACAGACCTACTTCTGTGTACCTGAAATACAAGGTCTGGATATTAGCCACACCTGTTGACAATAACCTTGAGAGATAGCTCTCTGATCTAAATCTAGGTGGGGTCTTTGAGGCAGAAACAGAAAATAACCTTGAAGGAATAGAAGTTTCAACTCTCTGACCTTTAGTCCGGGTGGAATGGCAACAAATTTGAGCAAGTTGAAACTCTCTGACCTTCAGACAAGGTGGAAATAGGCTCACACCTTTTGGGCCTCCACACCAAGACATCATTCTAGCACATTTTAAGAGGTTTGGAACACCTTTAGTGTTTTGCAAAAGATCCCTCCAACATAAATCCTGTTAAAGCTGTTTCTTTAGATCAAAGAAAATATCAAGTTAAAAATTACGATTTTTTTCCACATACAATGTTTTCTATTTGAATACTCTTTTCTTAGTTAAATTGTGTTAATAATGCAGAACCATTGTCTTCTTAAGTGATGCATAGTGTACAATTTATGTGTGGTGTGATTTTTCAGAAATATGTAATTGTAAACATATCACTAAACAAACATCCATGCTGGATATTGGGAAATGTAATGGTTGTAAATGTCAAGACATTTTCCCTACTTTGAGACATATTATTACATATGAGGAAATGCAGAGAAAATTTGTTCTACTTTATTCAGGACCTTTGTTTGGTGACATATTGTAGCATGAGAACCACTTGATAAAGAAAGCTACAAGGTTGGAATTTGGGTGGCATTTGACATTGAAGATCAAAGCATAATGTTCATTAGCTGAAGTTGACTAAAAAAAGATACAAAATTGATATTACTAATATTTCTTTTCATTAACTTAGAACAGAAGGTAGTTATACCCTTCAAAAGAGGCAGAAACTTCTGAGTTCTAAAGAAAAAAATTTCTAATGTTTGCTATATGCAGCATGCTACTCATGGGTACCTCATTCTTTTCTCCACTTAGAAGGTCAGGGTATATGTCACATAACCGTCAAGAATATATAAGGTAAGTAGTGCTGGATGTTTTCTAAAAGTCTTGTACTCTAAAAAGGACACTTAAGACTAATGTCTCACTTTCTTGCTTACTCAACTACTTTGTTAGGCAAGAGTTCTGGGAGCATCATGCATTCATGATAGAGTAGGTTGCCTGCATTTGTGGATCAAGAAACTTTTTTTTTTTTAAAAATTAACATTTAGTCTTCTTTTATAAGATGATATATCCCTTACTATTTTACCCATTCTGTTATTCTTTTGAATGCTATTCAGAACAAGGAATAACTAAAATAACAATAATGTTCTTTTAATTTTTTTTTATTTAATACGTTGTTTACTTTCTTATTTAGCTCAATTTAAAGAAATGAAAGAAAATGAAGTGAAAGGGGCCATATGTCTAAATTTGATGCAAAAGGGGAATGGAAAAATGGTATGATCATATCATTCTCTTAAAAAATGAAAATATTTAAAAATATTAAGTCAAGAATATAAATTTGATAAGAAGCAGTCTAGAGCCTAAATTTTATATAAAATTCATGAGTATCATATAGATTTCACATTAATTTGAACTCTATTGTTTATTTAAAAGAATTTTAAATGTAAGTACAATTTGATCATATTTATCCTCTCCACCAAGTTATTGACATTTTGAGACAGTCTTCTGTTATAGCATATACTTTCTTTGACATATGCCTCTTGCTTCAATAATTTAGTGCTATAATTAGTGGACTAACCTATGTGCTTTATAGGTTTATCAATGAAGCACCTTTTATATAAAGTGCTATTAAAAATAAAATTTATATTGTGAATGCAGTTAATTTGATAAAAGCAAACAATTTCTGCAATACTCCATGTATGCAAAAGGATAGAAATCTCATAAATTCAAAGGAAATAAATTCAATTTAAATAGTCAATGGGCATGGATTTAAAATCTGATAAAAAATGCAAGGAAATAGATAATATCAAATAAGTAAAATTGATAAGAAAGACACATTAAGATGAATAATTTTTCCATTAATTACAAAATGTAAAAGGAAACACAATATCCATAGTATATCACAGTGGTCTACATAAACTCAGATATATTAGTAGTAACACAGGAAATGTATTAGTACTCACACAGAGAATAGAATAGATTGTCATGAATCTTCAAAATCGCACCCAATCAAGAGTTATAACTAATACATGGGTAATTTCCACAATCCAATACAGTATTAAATTACTTTAAAAGCTAAATGTGACTTATGAAGTTTTGCTTAGAGGACTTAAGGAGTATCACATGAACGACTTAAAGAAAGTATTGGCCTCATCCTAGTCATCACTGTATTGTTCTGCTTGATCTGCCATAGCAGAGTATTACAGAGTAAAGCATTCATCGTCTCACATTTCTGGTTGCTTTGGGGACCAGCCTTGACAAAAATACCCATTTCCAGAATAGGGGCATGGGATGAAAAATATAACTAGAGAGTATAAAGATGCAAAAATAATAAAACAGAAAAACATAGAATAGTACTGGAAGGGAGTTCCAGTGAATACTAAAATCATCTGCATTTAATTTTCCAGACACTTTTAAACCCCAGTACAAAAGGGGGAAGAAGGCAATGGAAGACTTCTTTAACATGATACAAAGGGCAAGCCACACAATTAATTGCTTTAACACTTTGAGACATCAAGTCATTAGCATTCTGTTGTTTAGACAGTGAAGCCACTCTAGACCAAGTATCCTGAAGGCAGCCATTCCCCAGGTAACCTCATAGTACAAAAGGAGTAGGTATGCCTGCATATCCTGACCATCTGTCAGGATGGAATAAATTTATCTATATGAGCCATCTTAATGTCAAAAGAATCAAGTAACCACATCCTGTCTCAGGATGTGTAGCCCTCATTCTTATTAACAATGGAGCAACTGCAAACTCTGTGACCTTCAGAAAAGGTGGAAATAGGTTCACATTTTTGGACCTCCACATGGTTGCTCAAAGTTCAAGGTCAACATTTTTTGTCTTGGTTTTTATGTGGTTGAAAACTCTGTTAATATGGAGCTCTTTGGATGTTGTACAGAAAATAGCTTCCTCCTTTCATTTCATGACCTTAAATTAAAATAATGCAATTATATTTGATATCAAATTTAACCTGAAAAGAGCAGGTAGATTTTTTTCTTTCTGTTTTCATTGTTAAATACAACCATTCTTTTTCTAATGCCATGTAGTTTCTGTCTGGAACTGTCCAAGGAAGTGAGTATGGGAGAATTTTTGAGGGCAGTATATGGTAATATTCAATTTGTGCCAGATTCACTAGCAGGTTCACCATGGTTTTAGTGCTTAATGAAAGCTTAATTGTTTTCAGGGTTTTTTTTTTTAGTTTTTTTGTTTATTTTTGGAATTGTAATTTAATTATGTTTACCCTTTTGTAGTTGGAGACTACTCATTTGTTTTCACCACCTAGACCTGAATATTTACACAGAAACTATATTATTACAATGATTGGTCTACTAACTCAGGCTTCTTATTAATTAACTCTTACATCTTAAACTGACCCATTGCTATTAATCAATGTATCACCACGAGGTTGTGGCCTACTGGTAAATTTCTGATGTTTGTCTCCTTCAGCACCTACATGGAGTCTCCCTGACTCAGCCTACTCTCTCTCTATATTCTTCCAACCTGGCTATATTCTGCCCTTCCATAGGCCAAAGTAGCTTCTTTATTAACCAATTGTAATAAAACATTCATACCATACAGAGGGGAATCCTACAGCATTCTTTCCCTTCCTTTCCCATAAGTTCACCCATATAGTGCCTTATCATTCTTCTTAAATTCACAGCCTCTTTTTTTCATTGTTATTGCATACTAATATGTGTTTATACCTCACATAATACACATGAAATGATTAGGCATGTGAGGTTTGGAGGAACCAGAGAACTCAGGGACAACGCTAGAATATGGCCCCTAGAATCAAATGACTGGAACTCATGGAGGCTTGCAGAGATCAGGAAGCTTGTAGGGGTCTGTCCTAGATCCTCAGCATATATATTATGGCTGAGTAGTTTGTCATTCTTGTGTGGTTGGGGGCAATTGCTTACTCTTTTGCCTACTTATGGGACCCTTTCCCTCCTACTGGGTTGCTTCATTCCAACCTTCATGTGATAGTATATGCCTGGTCTTATAGTAACATATTATGTCATGTTTAGCTGATGTCCCTGGGAGGCCTGATCTTTTCTGAGTGGAGACAGAGTTAGGGTAGGGTGGGTATGAATGAGAGAGGGAAGTGGGGAGAAGAGACTACAGACCATCAGAGACTACAGGGAAAAGTGGTGTCAGGATATAATATATGAGAGAAGAATAGAAATAGCCTCAAAAAGGAAAAGAATTTAGGCATGGAAGATAGGTAATAAGCATTACAATCTTTTATGGAGATCTATATCAGGTTTATGTGATTTGAGTTAGATAACTGTTTCTTAGACATGCCAAAAGGGGAAAAGAAAAACAATAGAAAAATTGGAATATATAAAACAAAATTGTATTTTTCTTCAATAGACAATATTAAAGTAAAAATGCATCTTACAGATGGGTAAAAATAAAAATGTGTATCTATGTATTTGGGGATAGTGACAAAAATGTATTGCTCTGGTTAAAATCTGAATGTTCTCCCTCAGTTTATGTGTGAAAGGCTTGACCTCCATTTTAAAATCTCTAGAGATATTGTGGTTTATAATAGGCAGAATGTAAGCCACTTGTTTCATTTTTAATTTATTTTTATTTTACGTATCAACCTGAGTTCCCCACCCCTCCCCTTCCTCTGCTGTAGTAATAGGGGGAGCGGGCCTGCTTTCCATCCAGCCCGGCTCCCGTAACAGCTAGCTTAACACCTGAAATAACAACACATAAACTGTATTCATTTAAGCAC
>LOJH01058575.1:500-11388 GCA_001685095.1 Ellobius talpinus
TACAATTTTTATTGTCTCAAGGATGGAATTAGTAGGACTCTCCTTACTAATACCCTAGCACTAACTTGAATATCAACAATACAGAAAATCATGGCATTGTCTTTGTCACTGTGATATCTTGACATATTTCTGAATAACACATCTGGATAATCCTATGTTGTACATTTCAGTTCTATAGCTAGGAATCACTATGCTATCCTTAATATTATTTAAGAAAATATGAGCCAGGTCTGGTGATGGAGGACTGTAACACTGGATACTCAGAGGGCTACGGCAAGATCAACGGCCTTCCTATGCAGCAACAGAAATAGTTCAATTCTGCCTTGTGCAACTTGGTGGGATCTGATCTCAAAATAAGTAGTAGAAAAATAAGGACTGGAGTGGTAAAGTGGTTGCCTCATGTGTGCAAGGTCCTGGGTTTAATTCCCACTTTTCCATTCCCCCAAAAAAGAAGGAAAAGGAGAAAATAGGCACAAACATAATTTTGAATACATAATGTGCTCATCAGGATCCTGGTTTATTACCTAGACAACCACCATTCTTGAAAATCACTTCAACTACACCTGGATACTTGCATGAATTTAAAACACGCATATCATGTCCCCCTTTTACAAAAAATAAGATTCATTTCCCATACAGTGTATCCTGATGACAGGTTCCTCTCCCTCTCTACCTACCACCTCCCCTACCATCTAGATTCACTCCCTTTTTGTCTCTCACTAGAAAAGGACTGGCTTCTAAGAGATAACAACAAAATATAACAAAATAAAATTCATAAACTAAACAAAAAACCATCACATCCAAATTGGACAAAACAAATCAACAAAAGGGAAAGAGCCCCAAGAGAAGACACAAGAATCAGAGATCTACTCATTCATGCAATCAGGAGTCCCATAAAAAATCTGAAAGCTCAAATATACATGCAGAGACATCTGTCACAGACCTTTGTATGCCCTGTGACTGATGTTTTGGTCTCTGAGTTCATATGAGCCTTGCTCAGTTGACTCAGAGGTCCTTGTTCTCCTGGTGTCCTCCATCTCCTCTGGTTCTCACACTCTTCCTGCCTTCTCTTCCACTGCATTTCCTGAGCTCTGAGAGGTGAGATTTAATGGAGATGTCCTATTTAGGAGTGTATGTTTCAAGGTCTCTTTACATAATGTTTGGCCATGGATCTCTATCTTGTTCCCATCTGCTGCAGGAGAAACCAGGTTAAGCTTCCATCTTTCCTGACTGAATTTAATATCAAATGACCTGTATTACAGTATGCCACTTCATTACTTACCTCAAAATCAGCAAGGCTCTGTCAACAATCTGCAGAATAAATCTAAAATGGAAATTAAGGAAGAAGTGACACAGGCATATATATCAGAATAAAGCTTGTTCTACGTGGGCACCATCCCTTTCATTTGCCCATGATTTATATTTAGGAATACTTCAACTGTAGCTGAGTCCATGGATGACATCTAATATGACCACGGTTCAGGAATATTCATCATTTCTCCATTTGCAATCTCAAAAGAAACTATTATTACTATTGGGCTGACAGATCAACAATGCCAATAAACCACATTCAACCCCTCAATATCAGTAGGTTCCACTTTCTAGCCATAGAAATAATATAAAATCATGTTCACTATATTGATTTAAAGACTCCATGATTTCTGATCTGAATCCTCTCTTTAGAGGCATGTTAGGAAAAAAAAGAGTTAGGGATGCCATCATTTCTTAGCTAGCATACAGACAATAGCTTGTAGACTGATTCAGGACCATGGTGGCGTTTTTGCAGATCGAGAAGTAGTATTCTTGCAGAACTTTTTGAGGTACCATTAGGTTGTAACCTGTCTCTGAGAAACATACCAAGGAAATCCTATTAGATACAAGTCTCATTCCACTGATCCATATTTAAATTTCCAAGGCCATAGTATTAATTCTAGGGTACATCTACCAGACCTAGATCCTTACAAATGGCAAGGAACAGAGATTTTTTTATGAGACTCTTATTCCATACAAAGGTTATCTATAACATTTTGGCATCCATATCATCAAAATGATGGCTACATTGAGAACTACATGGAATCCTGATGTCTCTACATGGGGATCATTAAATTCATATAGTCTCCAAGTAGGCACAAAATGACATTTTGTGCTTATAAAGCATTAGATGTAGTAGGCGAGAATCAGGCATGCCAAAAATATTGGAGAAATATCAGATTACTCTAAGAATGTATGAAATGAAACCAAGAATGTTAAGGTATTTAGGGACCAAGTATGGAGAGACATAATACCAGTATACTAGCAAAGACAGTAACAGAACACCTGTAAACAAAATATGGAAATAAAAAATTATATATAGCCTGCTCATCTATCTGAATATTGAAAATGAAGTGGTCTACACTAACCTATAATCAGTTTCAAGGTCTCTCTGTGTAATGCCTGGCCATGAATCTCTATTTTGTTCCTGTGTGTTGCAGGGTGACGGTCCTCTGATGATGGCTGAATAGAGTACTGATCTATGAATATAGCAGAATACCATTAGGAGTTATTTTATTGTTACTTTTTGTTTTAGACCAGTAGTATTTTCCTTTACCATAGATCTCTGGACTATCAAGTCTCTGATTCTTGATCACTAAAGCAGTGTTAGATGTGGGTTCTATCTCACAGAGTGGGCCTTAAGTCAAAATGAACATTGGTTATTCCAATAAGGTTTGTGTTATTATTATCCTGGCATATTCTGCAGGCAGGACAAGTTGTAGATTAAAATTTTGTAACTGGGTTGGTCTTAACATTTCTCCTTTTTGTAGCCTGCAGAGTACCTTCCTGTACCAAAGACTCTAGAACACAGAGGTGAAGGTTCTCTGTATACACCAGCTCTTCCTCTTCATGTTCAATGAGTTGTGTGGGTATTGTCTTCAGCAATGAGGCCATGTTGTCTGTTTGTGGAAAGAAACTTATCTAGGCAACCACCTGGATCGTTTGGGGGTTTCCATGGGACCTCTTTGGCCAACAACTAAATTGGATGCAAACCAGTACCAATACTGGAAGCTCCATTTGGTGACAAGAGATAGCCAGTTGGAACTTATCTCCCTCACTATTTGGAGATTTCATTGGGACTGCCTTCATATATTTTAGGAAGTTTCCACTGCACTAGGTTTCCATAACACCCCTCAAATGCCCCTCAATTCTAGCTGTCTTTCCCTGCATTCCCCTTCAAACCTATCTCTCCTAGCTCTCCCCACCTGATACTCCCACCCCCACCAATAGTCTACCCATAAAGTATATTCTATTTCTTCCTCCCAGGGAGATGCCCCCCAAGTCCTTTGCTCTATACCAATCCTCTCTGGGTCTTTAGATTGTAGCTTGGTTATAATTTATTTAATGGCTAAAATCCACATATAAGTGAACACATACCATATTTATCTTTCTGGATCTTGGTAACTTCACTGAGGGTGACCTGGCATTCAATCCCCAGTACCACAAAAGAAAAGCTAAAAAGAAAACAATATTTTAATGAGTGACTGTTAGATCCTGCAGACTATTCAAACTGCTACTTAACCTGGTAGCACTGGTAAACTGCTTATACCTCCACCATTACATTTAATGAGTAAATATAACATCTTAGCCTAGATACAGAAACACTAGGCTCAGCACAGCTATCAGCTACATAGTTGGTGTAGGAGGTCCTTCTTTCTATGTGTTGCTTATATTGGTTAACTAATAAAGAAAACTGCTTTGGGCCCTTGATAGGGCAGAACTTAGGTAGGCAGGGAAGACAGAACTGAATTCTGGGAGGAAAAAAGCAGAGTCAGAAAGCCACCATGGAGTTGCCAGAGACAGATGAGCCGAATCTTTCCCAGTAGGCCACTGCCACATGGCTATATACAGATTAATAGAAATGGGTTAAATCAAGATATAAGAGTTAGCCAATAAGAAACTAGAGCTAATAGGCTAAGCAGTGCTTTAATTAATACAGTTTCTGTGTGGTTATTTCAGAGCTAAGCTAGCCGGGTGCCTGGGATGAACAAGTGGGCCTCTCTTCTTCAACACATAGTCAAGTTTTAACTATGTTGTGTGGGAGAAATATAGAAATATAATCATGTTGGAAACAGTACATCATAAAAGAGGTCTTAATTATGTCTATGACCTCCCTTGAAGATATAAACTCCTAGAAATCTTAGTAGAAACACCCAAAAAATAGAAACAGCACATAAGGTATTGCATTCTCACTGATCTGGCTATCTAATATCATATAGTCTGCCAGGTGGTACATGTACTTGATCCCTCATCTATGAATTAGCAAGGTTCCTTCAACAATATATTCACAGGCACTGGGTTCTCCTGAGACGAACATGAAAAGAAGTCATGCAGAAACATAGGTCAGGATAAAGACAAATTCCTACCCATTCTCTCATACAGGGCTAACATTCAGGGATACTTCAATTCTCCCTCTATACTTGGATTACTTCTGATTAAATAGCAATTCATGAGTGCTCATACTTTTTATCCGAAATTTCAAAATCAACTATGCTTATTATTGGGTTGGTAGATCAACAGTGCCAATGGACTCTGATACAATCAGTTCCTCAAAGTTCACAGATTCAACCTAAGTGTCCTGGCCATAAAAAGTCTATGAAGTCACATTCAATGGATTTGCAATTGCTCTGCAGTTGCAACAAGTAAGGGTTGAAAAGAAGGTTTAAGTGCACCATTATTGCTCACCAATGTGTGTGAGCATCAGATTCCTTTATAGCTATAGTTCTCAAACTGTGGATCACACCCCTTTGGGAGTCAAAAGACCCTTTCACAGAGGTTGCCTAAGACCATTGGAAAACACAGATATTTATATTCTGATTCATAATAGTGACAAAAATTACAGTTATAAAATAGCAATGAAAGTAATTCTCTGGTTGGGTTCACCACAACATGAGGAACTTCTCTGAGGGGTTGAAGCATTAGGAAGGTTGAGAACCACTGCTTTAGTGTAATTCAGGATTTTACTGGCATGTACCACGACATAAACATTTGGACTCTTAAAGATCTTTTTGATGCCTTGTGTGGTATTAATTTATCTATAAAAAAGAGAATGAACAAAAATCATCCAAGACCACTCTCATTTGACTTTTACATATTAAAATCCCCCCAGGTCATGGTATCATTTCTGGATTCATCTACTCTACCAGGTATTTGCAGAGGGTCACAGACAGAGTTCAGTAAGGGAACTCTTACTTTTGCGAGAGGATACTTCTAAAAACTCAAAAGTCAATATAAAAATGGCAGAGTAAAAATGTCATGGGACCCTGCTGACTCTTCTATAACAATAAAAATCAAATTCGTATAGTCTGCTACCAAGTATACAATAAAACTTGATGATTTAATGGATATTATGAAGATAAGAGTCTATAAAAGTATGCACGGCTGAGTATGGCCCTATTTCACACATATACAACAGGTAAGATGGTAATAGATGACTAGAGGCAAACACAACAATACAATGTTGGAGCTAACTACCTAGATGTTGAAGGTTAGGTGGGCTACCCTTGGGTACGACCATCTTTTCACTTACATGGTTAAGAACAATGTTCAGTCAACAGTCTTCCAGGGATCACTAAGTCCTCCTTCAGATAATCTGTAATCAAACATGATCTGGTCCTGATGGCACAGGCCTGGAATCACAGAAAATCAGGAGGCTAAGATCAGAGGGTCACAGCCGGGCGGTGGTGGCACACACCTTTAATTCCAGCACTCGGAAGGGAGAGGCAGGTGGATCTCTGAGTTTGAGGACAGCCTCGTCTGCAAAATGAGTTCCAGAACAGTCAGGACTGTTGCACAGAGAAACTCTGTCTTGAAAAACAAAAAAACAAAAACAAAACCAAGCAAAAAAAGAAAGAAAGAGAAAAGTAAATCTTTAAGAGCATCATACGTTCAAGGCCTGGATAGGCTACAGAGAGAGTTCAAGACCAGCCTAGACAACACAATAAGACCCTTTTTAAGAATAAAAAGTAAAATAAAAAATGTGGACTGTAGATATATGGACATCATGCTGCACACCTTTAATCCCAGCTCCTGTGAAGCAGAGGCAGGCAAATCTCTATGCATTTGAGACCAGTACAAAGAAGAGGCACACGTAATGTGAGGAAAACCACCATTTCTTCACTTAGAACCTGCAAAATGGTCAAGGCTTACAACTTGCCTCAAAGTCAAGATCAATGACAAAGAACCAAGAAAGAATCAATTTATCAATTTACAGAGATTTAACATTCATTTTGCTCTGTGTAAATCATGTCAACTTCTCTTCACTAGGTTTATAAAGACCAAAATAATTTCTACCTGAATACGCATCATAAATGTACACTTATGAAAAGCTTTGGTGACATCATGTACTTTTGTAGAAATAGAAGAATCTGATCTCCAACTTTGTAAAGAGGTCAACTTCAGCTCTTACCTCGAAACCATCAGTGATCAACTTAATAACCTCCTTTAGCTTACTTTGATAACTTGTATGCAATTTTTTTCAATTATAATAAAGGAGAAATGTGTATCTGGATCCACTTTATACTACAAGGACTCATTCACATTCCTTTGCCTACGACTATTATTGAGGGCCTACTCAACCGCACTCAGATACTTAAATGGCTTGCCATTTGATCACAGTTCAGAACTGCCCATACTTTCTTGGCCTGAAGGCTACAAAAAAGGGTAGTTCCCTTAGGCTGACAAGACAAGGAAAATGACAATGAGCCGCAGTACAATCACTCTCTCAACATGCACTGGTGAGACATGAATGTCATGAACATATTATATGAAATCATGGTCACGAGATTTGCTAAAGGCTTTACAACTTCTTATCCAAACACCTGCAGGACACATGCACTGAAAAAAAAGCAGGGTTAAGGGACATCACAATCATTTTTTTTTCTGTGTTGTTGACAATCAGTGCCCTGGGCAGTGAATCCCAATCATAGCGTGACTTATCTACTATGAGAAACTATATTCTTGCAGATCTCTTTGCAGCATTGTGAAGTTTTGACCTGTCACTGAAAAGCACATCAAGAAAAACTGCTTAGATAACACCCACTAACTGAATCACTTTTAGGCCCATTTGCCTTACCTGAACAGTTGCAAATAGCCAAAGACTTGGCCAAATTCTTATTCTCCTAAGAAAGGATACCCCTTAAAATGCTACCACCAATTAGCATGGTAGACACCATGAAAATTATAGAGAACTCAAAGTATACTTCCACCACTAAGAATATTAACTTTAGGGGTGCACAAAGACAGCATGCAAAAAAAATACTGCTAAAATATCTGTTTCCTCTAAGAATTTATGAAGTACATCTGAAAGTATTGAAATTTCTGAGGGCTTTCATATGCACACACACACACAAGGCAAAGAAGGTAATAGAGTACCTGCTGAAAGGTCACAGCGTGGCAAATCCAAGTTAGGTACACCCTTCTCATGTACCTGAATTTTGAAGATCATGTCATCTATTCTGTGATATGTTCACATGATAATTTGCCTGGTCAGGATCCAACAATCAGTATGTTCTCAAGAGAATATCCTCAGACAATATGAGTAAGGCTGTGTGATACAGGTATATCATCCTAGCTACTCCATACAGTGAGGCAGGAACAACACAATTCAGTTTCTACCTGGGCTACAGAGGGGGTTCAATACAGTTCTGGTAGTTAGTAAGAGCCTGTCTCATAAAGAAGAAGGAGGGTGGTGGAAGGGAAGTAGAGAAGGAGGGAAAGGAAGAGGAAGAAGATGGAGGAGAAGGAAGAGAGGAAAATGGAGGAGTAAGGCGAGGAGAGAAGAAGGAGAAAAGGAGGAAAGCAGAGAAGGAGAGGAGGAGGCAAAGAAGAGGAAGATATTTACCCATGACCTTGGCTACTACCATTGTTAAAGAGCTCTCTAACCTCTGGAGACTTGGTTGACTTTCATGTACATGTATTGTCAGGAGGTTCTATCCTTTCTTGACTGTGTACCTGCAAACTATGCAAAGTGTATAACTAGGCTCAAGGCAAAATTTCTTTAAAAAGCAATGGAAAGAATCAGGCAATATAAATCCCTTAATACTTACATGATCAACATTAATTTTCTTGACCATATAACACAAACTTGTCTTCCTTAGGATTCCTAAGGACATTATTTTGTGCCTGAGCACCTGACACAAATGCATATTTACAAAGTGCTACAGGTATTGTCAGTACTTATCCAGATCACATTAGACTTCCATTTCTTTCTGTGAATAGGCCAACTTTGGCATTTATATTGATAGTTGCAATATTCCACTTTATTATCTTTCTCAGATTATGGTGGTAGAGTTTACTATGAAAGCCACATCCTAACAAAAGTATTCGGGACAGTTATCATTCTATCTGGAATTGGAAATCCCCAACTCACACCATCATTTTAGGACACATCTGCAGAACCTGTATACTTACAAACTTCCAAGGATAAATCATTTGAATGGAACTCCTAGTCTGTTGGGAGAATATGTGCCAAAATTCCATGGTGAGTGTCTCAGTGATATATCAGATGAAAGTCACAGCATCCTTATTTATCTTCTACACTTATAAACATTAAACACACATGACCAGTCAACAAAGATACAAAAACATTGAGGCTTACTAGTAAGGTGAAAGAGATGTTAATGCCATCTGCATAGCTTACAATGGCAGGGACACATGTGAGTCTCCAAACCAGTTATCAAAGAATTCATCTGAAAATATGATGATATTTGATGAGTGACTGGAGCAATATCTCACATCTTTACACTAGAAAAGACCTTATAAGGACCAGCTGCCCTTTCCTAGTGGACACCTGCAACGCAGCCAGCCAGCATTTAGCGATGCACTCGCACTTCCATAGCAACGACGACTGCCAGGTACACACCCAATCACTCAACACATATAGATGCACTGTATGTACAGCTTCTTACTCTAGAAAAAGTACACTTTCATAAGCTTGAGAATTGTCAAACATGTCACTTTTTCTTGGCTGAGCAGCAAAAATAAAATCAATGTCACAAGAAGGACAAAGGGTAACATAGTCACTTACCTGTGTATAGAAATATAAGATGTTCTGTTCATGTCAGTGGTTCTCAACATGGGGGTCAAATAACCCTTTCACAGGGGTTGCCTAAGACCACGGGAAAACAGATATATTTACATTATGATTCATAACAGTAGCAAAATTACACTTATGAAGTAGCAACAAAATTACTTTTATGGTTGAGGGTCAGCACAACATGAGGAACTGTATTAAAGGGTCGCAGCATTAGAAAGACTGAGAACCACTGCATTATGTGATGAAGGCCTACAGCAGCACTGACCTCGGTATCAAACATGCGCCCTTCAACAACGTTGTCTGTTTCACTGTGCTGTTCTGACCTGTGCTACAAATAAACATCAAGAAAATACCCAGTTGCATATGTCATCCCCAAGGTCCCTGTGTCAGTTCTTGACCTTTAGAAACTTATAGAATTCAAAGCATGAGAAATCTCCTTGTAATATCTACTTCATTGAGTGAATACCTGTAAAAAGAACACAAAGCATCTCGCTGTGATGTAGCCCATGAACATAACCTATTCCTGTGAGTATGGTTCTGCATTATATGCATAAAAGAGACATCACCTGATGACAAGCATGCAAGAATATGATGTTAGTAGGGTTGTTAGGGACATAGGTTTTAATAATCAATGTGTAAAACACAGGGTGAAATATAAGCCTGCCAGAAATACTTCTAATTCACACGTTTAAAAGTATGTTTTTAATGCCCCCCTAAATCTGCCCAACCAAAAATAATTCCAGAAATATGCAAAAAGAAATGTGATGACACCACTCTTGGCACCTACTACTCATAAACCTAGATTCTGCGGCACTGACCTTAATATCTAAGATCATATGGTTTGTGCTATGGTATGTACTTCACCATTTACCTAAAAAGTAACAAGGTTCCATCAACACTTTTCTGGGTCACTCTACTCTTTTGAAGGGAATGTAAAAACAAAAGTCATGCAACGAATGCACAGTGGCAAGGAAAGCATGCTAAACTACCACCCCTAACATATGCACATGAAGATCCAGTATCACTCCATGTGTTTTCGGACTCCTGAGTACTTCCTGGGAGATTAGCAGTGTTCTGTTTTATGACCTTTGCAGGATTACCATGAGGGTCTGACTTGTCTCTAAGAAAGGCAATGTGGAATACTTAGTTGGCAAATGTTTCATTTTACTAGAACCACTGCATGCTCCATAAGACATTTTATTATTTCAGAACCATGGATGCTATCTGGATATTTACAGATAAAACCGCATAGCTAATTATTGCTCACGTCAGAAGATACCTAAGGAAATGCACAATTAAATTCATATTGAAGGGCAGTAGAAAAGTCACCTGAAATCTTGAGTATGTTCCTAGCATTGTAATCATTAGATTTATATTATTGGCCAGTAAGAGGTCAATGGAATCTGAGAGTTCCTAATCATAGTAGCAAAATTTTAGTTTTTAACCACCAGACTTTAAAAAACTATTTCATGCTTACATCCAGGATGATAAGTCCAGAACAATGAACCATGGCATATTCATTCCTTCGGTTTTCATGAGCTCTACAAAAATAAAATGAAATTTTACATTATTGGCCAGTAAGAGGTCAATGGAATCTGAGAGTTCTTAATCATAGTAGCAAAATTTTAGTTTTTAACCACCAGACTTAAAAAATATTTCATGCTTACATCCAGGATGATAAGTCCAGAACAATGAACCATGGCACATTCATTCCTTCAGTTTTCGTGAGCTCTACAAAAATAACATCTTGAATTTTGCATTCAAATAGATGGAAATAGAAAACACTATACTAAGTGAGGTAAACCAGACCCAAAAAGATGA
>LOJH01058579.1:0-11388 GCA_001685095.1 Ellobius talpinus
GGCCAATCAGTTTATAACTTATGGAGACCTCTGTGTGATTTTCTTTGGGACTTGTCGACTGTGGGAACTGGGCAGGACAGAAACCCCAACAAGCAGGCCTTCATGTAACATTGTTTTCTCTTAAGAACATCTCCCCTGGAGAATAAAGTCAAAACACTGATGGAGCAAATGACACTCCATCAGTTGGTCCAAGTCACTCCCTCTCTTTGTTGTTATTGTGATGTCCCTGAAACCCTACAAAAGTCTTTAGTATCGTACTCCATATATTGCAGAATAACTAATTCTGCTTTTTCCTGTGAACCATAAGCTCCTCAGTGTAAAGGAACTCTACACAGTTTCCTCTGTGTCACCATATTCTACGTCAACAGATGCAAGCAACTGAAGATCAAAATTAACTCAGAAGCAACCACAGGTCTACTGAACATGTACAGACCTTTTTCTTGTCCTTATTCTTTGAACAACACAGCAATGATCTATAGTGTATCTGATTCTGTTAAGTTACCAGACACTATTTAAAGTGCATGTGAGGATATGCAAATGCAGTGTCATTTAATACAAGGGACTTCAGCATCTGTAGACTGCTTGGAAACAGTAACAACTCTGATCTTTGCACTGACTATTGCCCAAACATAGTCCCATATTCTCCTCTTCAACTTTTGAGCACTTAAGAAAGAATGTTCTTGTGTTGTATTATACACTTGGTTGTCCTAGTTGGAGTGCAAAATCTTTTAAAACTAGATAATACAAAGTTCCTGTGGTATAACTCATCATTGACTTTGAGAAACACACTGGCTTTCTATAAAAACTTCTTCCATAGAACATGAGCCTTAGAAGAATGGCAGTTGAGTACATGGATTCTGGATTCCATAGTTCAAAAATTCAAATTAAAGTCCAGATTTCCATCTAGTGATGTCCATAAACATGCACTTAATATTTCTAAGTTTAGGTTTCCCTAGTATATCAAAATGAAGACAGCAAAGACAGTAATAGTATTGGTCCCTTTCAAAAGACATGTTTTTGAGTACTGAGGGTACAGTTGAGATGAAAACAGTAAGAGGTAACAGCATGTGGGTGCACACCTTTAATTCTAACTCTAGAGAGGCTAAGGTAGGAAGATTGTGAGTTCAAGGCCAGTTTGGATTGAATGGCAAGTTTTATGATAGTCTGAGTTACAGAGCTAGACTGTGTGAGAAAGAAAAAGAGAGGCTGGGAAAGAAAGGCAAGAAGGAAGAGAGGGAGAGAGAGAGAGAGAGAGAGAGGAAAGAGGTTAACTAACTGAAAAGAAATGGCCCAGCAGTTAAGAGCACTGGATACTCTCACAGGAGACCCAGATTTGGTTTCCAGCACCCACATAGCATATCACAACCATCTGTAACTCCATTTCGAGGTGCCAATGCACACTTCTGGCCTCTGAGAGCCCTACATGCACATGTTATACAGACATAAATGCAGGCAAAACACTCATATGCATGAAAAAATAATAAAATAAAATAATTTTGGAAGAACAGAGTCTGGCAATTTATCCCCTCACTTAAGGTTATAAATATATAAAAAAATATAATTCCAGATGATATTCATTGCTATAAAGAAAATCTACCAGGGTAGTGGCTGAGATAGCTAGAAAAGATTAATGTTTATTGAGAACAAGCTTTACTACTGGGCATGGTGGTAGCACTCAGGATAAAGGAAGTGAGAAGCTTAAGATCTTCCTGGGTTACAGACTTAAACCCTGTCTCAAATAAAGAGAAAAGGGAAGGAGAAAATGAGATGGGGGAGGAACAAAAGAGAGAAAGCGTCATTGAGAAAACAAAATTTGACCTCCTAACCTATACAGGAACAATGTGAAGTTAAAATGAGATCAAAGCATGTAAAATACCGAACAGTGAGAATTTTTATAAAGATTGCAAATATTCTGTGAACGGTTGTTATTGTTATTGAAGGGAATATCCGCTAGAGGGAAGTATCAGTCATTGAGTCTCTACTATTGTGACAGGGATTTGGCTCCTTGACACCTAATTCCAGTTTAATCCTGCCAATAGAAGCAGCCTTGAAGAAAAGGTAGTATTGGTCCCATTCTTTAAGACTGGGGCTAAGGGAGCAACTGACCCTGGGTCTCATGGTTCTTGTTTGAATCGAACTATGCTGGTTGTCTCACATCAAGCCCCTGCTTTCTCAGTTAAGTCCTGCTACTGCTCTCTTGATATCGACATCACTCAAAGACTGAAAGAGACGCGCAAGTGCCAGGCAGGGGAAGATCAATAAGTGGGAGGGAGAAAGGAGAAAGATCCATACTGAGTTGCGGTTCACAATTCGGAGTCAGAAGCACTGGTGAGCCACGGAATGAGCAAGCACCTGACATGAAAGAAAAATTCTGCAGAGCCGTTCTCAGGGTTGGGCTGGCTTTCCACTCCATCCTGCAGCCACTGGCTGAGGATAGTCCCAGGAAATCAAAGATTCAAGCTCTGCTTCGTTGCCCTGAAACAGAACTGATAGACTCACTTCCCCGAGGTCCCCACAGGGCAGAAATAGGGAGAAATTTTTGCCCTTTTAACCTGACAGAGATTTTATGTTTGGCAAACAACATTCTGGTGTGTCCCACCTGACCTTCCAAAGACTATGACCAGATAAAGAGGTAAAGGGTCCTCCAGGCATCTCTTTCAATACCTAGTGTGTGGAGATGCATATAGAATTCATTCAATGTTTCATCAGAAAGTCGGTAGCAACAGAGACCAGAACCTAACTGAAAATGGGAGGAAAATGGAGGCAAATTCCACTCTGGGGATAAATTCACAAGCTGCCTCAGAAACCAGCCCACACTGACTTCAGAGACATGAAGAGATGAAAAATCAATCTCCACATGATCCATCCAGTCTTCCACCCAACCACGTTAACTGGGGGTAATTAGGTGTCTTAAGAAAAGCACACGTCTCATTTTCAGCATTATTGTTCCTACTGTTAACTTACACAGGTATTTCACCCAAGAGTTAACACAATTTTATAATTTTTATTGTAAAACAAATACCATCTGTTTTTCAAAATTTAAGAAACAATGGCTTATGGGTAAAAATTTAGCAGTTGTCAAGGAAGAATGGGGAACACTCAATTTATAGAGTTTGCCGATTTCCGTGGTACACATATCTCTGTCATGGCCAGTTTTGAGCTCCCAAGGTGAAGTCTGAAGTGAAGGCTTCAGAACAGCTGCTGACCAACAGGTCCAGTCCAGCATGGAGATCACTGGTCACCTTCCTCTAGCACTGGCAAGAGTAAAACTCGATTCCAAGGAAAGAAGGAAGCACAATGAAACAGGAAGTGTTGAATTAAAGTCAGGATCCTTTCACTCTGGCCTGGAGTTGCTCAGATGCGCTTTGAGATCTTAAGTTGGTCCTTTCCCCCATTCTTGACCAAGTATCTCAAGTGGAAAGAGAGGGGTGTGGACGGCAAGATGACTCCTGGTGTGATGGCACTGGCCCCCAAGATTGAAAACCTGAGTATCATGGCCTGGACACACATGGTGGAAAAAGAGAGGCAACCCCCTGCAATTGTCCTTTAGTCTCCACATCCATGTATACACACACACACACACACACACACACACACACACACACACACTTAAAATGTAATAAAAATATTTAATAGAAGAATGCGACTAGATATGTAATTTTCAACCATGTCTACACATATCTGAATCAACCTGAACTTATTCAATCATTTATTCACTTATATCTATTGCCACATGAACTTCACCAGGGAATGGAACAGGCATCAAGGAACTTCTTGATTTTTTCCTTTGTGTAAAGCCATAAATTGTCTTATGGGTAGGCCTGTCTAAGAAACACAAAACTGCTTAAATCCCCACATAAACTTAATATCTACATCTCTTGTTTAATACGATGTCTTCCTACATAGTCTATGTCTTCTGGCCATCGTGTCCTTGTGTCACCTCCCCTTGAGGACAGACTTGTGACTATGTCTAAGCTGTAGAATGTGGTAGGATGCTCCTTCTAGGACTCTAAGAAGTCACTGCCATGCTTATTTTCAAGACCTTCTCTCCTGTTACCCTGGAAGAAGCAGCTGCTTCCAAGAAATATGATGCTAAGAGCAGCTTCCAGCCTGCCAAAAGTAACCACAAGAAATAACCAAAAACAGTTAAGAATCAGGAAGCAAATTCTTCTCCAGCTGAAGCCCATGTTTCCTTGCTGGCTGTCACGTAGAGGTAGCTCTCAGTTCCTAAGAGCTACTATAGGTTCTTAGTCACATTGCCCTCTGTGACTCTCCTAATAGGACAGGTCTCATTTTCAAAGTCAAGAAGGATGGTGTGTCTCTGCAAGCTGTTAAGAAAAATATCTTAAAGACTGACTGCTACCCATCACCATTGCCATATCGTTTCGGACAGACAAGCTTCTCCGCATTCAAGGAAAAGGAATTAAACAAGGCTGAGACTCATTGGGAGTCACCTTAGGGGAATCAGGCACAATTGTTGATGGCCTATAAGAGGTGAGAAAACATTATTAGCAAGGTTATTGTGGCACATGCATGCTCCCACCGTCAGCAAACCCTAGGCCAGGACTGTTAGTTAGCTTTGGGCTTCAGAGACCCATTGCTGGGCTCTGCTCAGGATATGTGCTCAGGATTGTTACAAGATAAAATCAAACACATCAGAATCTCTGGAGTTTATATGCACATGCATGGATCCATGAACCAGGTGGCACAGCACAGCACATGGTTCAGTGCTTCCTAGTGGGCAGAGATAAAGGGGAAAGATTCCTAAGGTGTCTGAGGATGCCAAACAGAGAAAATGTAATGTATTGGTTAAACGCAAATAGAGTCAGTAAGTCGGTTTTAACTAGGTAAAGTGAAGTGGGAAGCTTCCTATTTACACTGGCTTTCAACTTGTTTATGAAGAATCTCCACACTGCTTTTCAATCTAATGCTCCCAGCTAAATTTTTCAACGGAAGTTAATAAGAATTCACTGGAATGGGAAACTCGAGAGACTACTCAGTGGTTACGAGTGCCTTGCTCTTCCAGAGGATTCATGTTCAGATTCCAGCACCCACGTCAGGTGGCTCACAACTGTCACTCCAGCGTCAAGGCATCGGAAACCCTCTTCTAGCCTCTCTGAGCACTTGTACATGCATGGTATGTGCATGCACGTGCACTCAAACATGTGCATGGGCACACACACATGCACATTAATTTTTAAAATTAAAATAAAACTTTTAAAAGTGTTCACTGAAATGGATTTGCAGCAAACCAGTCTCCTTTTGCCATTAGTGGGAAAACTTTGCTCTCAAACTCTGAGAGCAAAGTGGCTAGGTTACACGGCCCTCTTGTTTCTTTACTTCATCCCAGCATTTATGTCAACATTCAGGGCTTGTGCAGCACCCTGAGATCCAAAAGGCAATCTTTCTCATAAAATAAAATTAAAACTTTTAAGTGATATTTTATCCCTAAGAAAAAAAGATTATCACCTTTGAAATAAGTGCATTAAAGACTGGCTGATTTTTTTTTTGAAAGGGGATCTCTGTACACTGGTTCACAGATTTAGACTATATCTGAGATCCTTGGGACACACCAAGAATACAGTGTGAACTACTGGCTCAGCCTCAAAGAAAGAAAAACTTCCATCAAAGTCAGTGGAAATTAAAACATGCCCAAAGTCTGCAGAGGCAGATGAAAACAAGTCTTATCTTACTTTCCGTTCATCGATTTACTCAGCCAAGCACTAAACCAATGAACTATACCCTCAGCCTCCAAGATGAATATTAATAAAGTCTATTTCAACTTAATTTTTGTTTGCACTCAACACACTCATTGTCATATGAAGCTCTCCATATCTCAGATCAGTATGAGGTCATCCCACATGCATATTCATGGCTGTTACGTGTTGCTGTAATATTCAATAATAAAAAACCTATATAGGGATGGAGAGGTGGCTCAATCCGAAAAGGTTTTGCCATACAAACATAAGGCCCTGAGATCAAGCTCCAGCACCCATGAAAAGCCCAGGCGTGGTGGTATATGCCTGTAATTCCAGTGCTGAGAAAGCAGAGACAGGAGAATTCTTAGCCAAGTCACTGAGTTCCAGACTCAGTGGAGAGACCCTGCCTCAAAAAAAATAATAATAATAAGGTGGAGGGGCTGGAGAAACAGCTTGTTGGTAAAAGCACTTGCTGTTCTTCCAGAGGATCCAGGCTTGGTTCCCAGAACCCACATCAGGTGGCTCACAACCACCTGCTACGTCAGTTCTAAGGAGTCTGATAGCCTCTTCTGACCTCTGTGGGCACTGCACACATGCAATGTACACATATACATCCGAGCCAAACCTTCATGTACAATAATAAATATTAAAAGCAAGTAAGGTGGAGAACAAGTGAGGGGCTCACACACACATGTAAAGGATATACACACATACAGATATGTATAGACACATAGTTTGCTTTTTATGGCCAGGAAGTGCCCATGTTGTTCATTTTCCTAATTTTTCTCTTTTTGTTTTTTCTTTAGTATATGTTATTTTATAATGTGTCTTTCATCCATTGATACATTATTGGTTTAATTCTACATCAGTAAGTACTTTCTATATTCTTCTCCAATAAAAGTTCAATGTAAGGTTTAACTGTGTTTAACAGTTATGGTTGGATATTTATGTTGTTTCTACATTCTGTAATGATAAGCAACATTGTAAGTGAGAGTTTCATGGCCAAATAATATGTTTTCACAGTTCTCTACATGTATATCACTAAATGGTCTTTAATTTCTGGTTATAAAACTTTCCCATGTAGAAGTGATGTACCAAATGTCCTTTTAATGGCTGTGGCTCACCTCGTCAGAATGAATTTGTCTGTTTCTGAAGGACTAGGACCTTGCCCATAGCTGACACTTGAGTGACATCAATGCTTTTGACTTCAATGTACCACATGGATTCGGTTTTCTCTCCAGTCTGGACCAAGCTTGATTTTTTTTGATATTACAGATACTTCTTGATTCACAGTGGGGGTTATATTTTAATAAGCCTATTGTAAGTTTGAAATATCATAAATTGGTTTAATTTATGATCCATCTATAACATTTTTGATTATGTACCAAAGGAGGCTAGGCAAGCACACCACAGAGATACCTTACTGTGGCACTATTCACAATAGCAAAACTATAATATGCCCACCAACAGAAAACATGATGCAGAGAGAAAGACAGACAGACTGTGTGTGTGTGTGTGTGTTTTATTCAGCTGTAAAGACGAATGGAATTATGTTATTTGCAGGAAAGTGATGGAACCAGAGATCTTATTAAAAAAATATCCAGGCACAGAAAGCCAAGCAGCATAGGTTTTCTCCCTTGTCTAAATTTTAAAATGAGGTGGGAAAGCACGAGAGAAGGTGATGGGAGAGAAACAAGACAAGCGTGTGTGATTTCTCCTATTCATGAGATATCTGTATATGACATGAAGGCAGAACACAGTACTTGGGGAGAAGAAGGAAAGCAGTGGGAAGAGAAAAGGCTTATGGGGTAAAATGTGGACAAAATGAAAAGATTCACACCTGTGGGAAAGCCGCGATGACGCCCACCTTTTATATGATAACTTAAGGTTTTAATTTAAAAAATCACATTTAATATGCCTAACTTTCCAGCAACTTCTCTGCATCGTCTGTTCTCACACTCACTCTCATTTACTAATTATGACAAGGAAACCAAAAGCCATGAGTACCTCGACCTAAAAGAGGTTATCGTTTGTCTGCTGCTTGTCCATCATGACAAAGTAAGAGTGTAAGGGGGCTGGTCACACAGAATCAGGTATGAGCAAGCGTGTGACAGGTGGCTGGTCACACAGAATCAGGTATGAGCAAGCATGTGATAGGTGGCTGGTCACAGGGAAACAGGTATGAGCAAGCATGTGACAGGTGGCTGGTCACACAGAATCAGGTATGAGCAAGTGTGTGAGGTGGCTGGTCACACAGAATCAGGTATAAGCAAGCGTGTGAGGTGGCTGGTCACACGGAATCAGGTATGAGCAAGTGTGTGAGGTAGCTGGTCACACGGAATCAGGTATGTGCTCACCAGGCTTTCTACTTTCTCCTGTTTTATTTGGTCTAGGCCCCCAGCCCATGGGATAGTACAAGCCATATTAGAATGGATCTCCCCTACTCAGTTAAACTTCTCTGTAAATGCCTTCTCTGGCATGCCAGAGGTGTGTCTCCTACCTGATTTTAAGTTTAATAACACTGAAAGTAAGGATAAATAACCCAAGTTCACCCTTGTTGACTTGATACACAACACATCACTTTAAACCAAAACATGCCACCCATAGTCCTCAAAGGAACATGGCCATCTCCTACAAAATGTCCAAAATGCATAAAGTTCACCCAACAGTGTTCACAGTCTGCTCTGAGACCCACAGTAACATCTTAACCGTGAGTCCCTTTAGAATCAAAAGCAAGTTACAGAGTCTGAGGATGTAGTTCAGTTGGTAGACGGCTTGCCTAGCATGCCTTAAGGCCTAGGTTTGATCCCTGCCACATCATAAAACCAAACATGGCACAAGCATATGCCTCTAATTCCAGCACTTAGGGGTAGAGGCAGGGGATAAGACATGCAAGCTCATCCTCAGTTACACTGTGAGTTCAAGGCTAGCCTGGGCTACGTAATATCCTGTCTCCAGAAAAGAGATAAACTTATTTCTAATATACAATGGCAACATATTGAACATTCCCATGAAGGGAGAAAATGGAGACCACAAGGAGAGATCAGACCAAAACAAGATTAAAACCCAGTAGAAGAAATAACGGGTGCTGCAGCTTCATGTCTGGCATCAAGGGCATGTGGTGGCATCATCTGGGCTCCAATGCTATCCCTGCAGCACTGCAGATTGCAGCACATGTAGACTCCCCTTTGGACCAACTCCACTCTGTACCTGCAACTTTACTTACTGGGCATCACACAGTCCTGTCGGCATCTTGAGGTTCCACTGAAACTCGGGCTTCACCTTTACAGCTTCACAGAGCCCTCCTTGAAGGAAATCTGACACCGACAAACAGAGCCTAGTCCTAGGAACTTTTTCCAACCTTGTTAAAAGTCTCTGAGTCCCCACAGCTTTTGCAATTAAATGCCTGTAAAACCAGCATCGCATAAATGATGACATCATTTCAAATGAATTTGTATTCTTACATCCTGGAGCCTTCTATGGCTATAGTACCTCCCTCAAAGCACCATGCTTATTGTTCAGGGCAGAGTGAGAGGTCCCTCTTTAATTGTGCTAGTTTATTTTAACAATTATCTCTGCTGTGTCCACAGCCTCTGTGTTCACACTGCGCTCACTGTGTTCTAGCCATGCTGTACATTTTCAGTCTCTTTGCTCCATTTTATGTTCTCCCCCACTGTAAATGTGGCTAAGAGCAAGGAGAGGTGACTATGCCACACCCCAAATAAAAATGGCTGCCTTGAAATTTAGCTTACCAAACAGAATAGTTTATTATCTTTTTTTAAATTCAGTATTACTCAAAGTTTCAGAACATGAGCAGAACACAGAAGGGGTCTTTGCCTGAATACAATAGAAATGGCCTCTATCTCAGATCCTGAGCGAGGATTTGTTCCTCTCTAAGACGTTATGAGCCTAGAACTCACTATTTACATTTCTTTTTGCATTGTAGCCTTCCTAATTTCCACCAGAGTGCACCCGTAGACTCCGGGGCTGCTGTAGTCTGCAGCTCCCAATTCTTCCACATTTCTTCTACAAGCCCAGACCAAAGGCCTACAAACCACATAGTCATATAACCATAGCTTATATATTAGCCTACTTTAGAGACTTTCTCATTTCCACGTCCAAGTATCTTACAAAAGTCAACCTGAGGATTTATCTTGACACATTTTTTATGACTATGGTCCAGTACGACAGGAATAGGATGTGACTGGTCACACTGCGCTGGCAGTCAGGAACAGAAAGGTGTGAACACTGCTGCTTGTCCAACTTCCTGCTTCTTTCTCTTTTTTATTTTCTTTTTTGAAAACTATCTTTTTCATTTTACATACCAATCCCAGCCCCCTCCCTCCCCTCCTCCCACTCCCCCTTCCTTCTCCCCATTGCATCTCCCATTCAATCCTCAGAAAGGATAAGACCTCCCATGAGAAGTCAACAGAGTCTGTCACCTCACATTGAGACAGGACCATGGCCCTCCCTCCTGTATCTAGGCTGAGATAGGGAATGGGCTGCAGAAAACCATTTCATGCACTAGGGATAAATCCTGGTCCCATTACCAGTAGCCCCACAAACTGTCCAAGCCATACAACTGTCACCCACAATCAGAGGGCCTGGTTTGGTCATATACAGGTTCCCACCGCTGTCAGTTTGGAGTCAGTGAGCTCCCCCTAGCTTGGATCAGCTGTTTCTGTGGGTTTCCCCATCATAGTCTTGACCCCTTTGCTCATAATATTGCTTCTCCGTCTCTTCAACTGGACTCCAAGGGCTCAACCCAGTGGTTAGCTGTGGATCTCTGCATCTGCTCCCATCAGTTCCCGGATGAAAGTTCATCATAATGACAAGGTAGTCATCAATCTGATTATAGAGAAAGGCCAGTTCAGGCACTCTCTCCACTATTGATTAGAGTCTTAGCTGGGATCATCTTGTAGATTCCTGAGAATTTTCCTAGTGCCAGGTGATTCACTAACCCCATAATGGTTCCCTCTCTCAAGATCTCTTTCCTTGTTCTCCCTCTCTGTCCTTCCCCCAACTCGACCATCCCGTTTCATCATAGTCTCAATTCTGAACATCTATGCTCCAAATATAAGAACACCCATATTTGTAAAAGAAACATTACTAAAGCTTAATCACAGATCAAACATCACACACTAATAGTGGGAGACTTCAACATCCCACTCTCACTAATGGACAGGACCGCCAGACAGAAACTTAATAGTGAATTAAGAGAACTAACTGATGGTGTGACTCAAATGGGCTTAACAGACATCTACAGAACATTCCACCCAAACACAAAAGGATATACCCTCTTCTCGGCACCTCATGGAACCTTCTCTAAAATTGACCACATACTCAGTAAAAAAGCAAATCTCAACAGATACAAAAATGGAATAATCCCCTGTACCTTATTGAATCACCATGGATTAAAGTTATAACTCAATAACAACACTAATTGCAGAAACTCATGGAAATTGAACAATGCTCAACTGAATCACCACTGAGTCAAGGAAGAAATAAAGAAAGAAATTCAAGACTTCCTGGAATTCAATAAAAGTGAATTGCAATATGCCCAAACTTATAGGACACTACTGTGCTAAGAGGAAAGTTCTTTCTCTCTTTTGTACCTCCTAATATTTTTTTTAATTTTTTTTATTTATTAAAAATTACCACCTCCTCCCCTCCTCCCATTTCCCTCCCA
>LOJH01058582.1:539-11045 GCA_001685095.1 Ellobius talpinus
ATAGAGAGGGAGGGAGAGAGTGTGTGTGTTTTAAAGAAGTTGCAGAAGACTGATTGAAGTGATTGCCTTAAATCTCATTTTATTGTGTAAATTGTGCTGTTAAGTAAAAATAGCATGTATTCTTATGTTTCTTCATTCAGAAGCATTTGATCCATGCAGTGCTGAGCGACTGCAGAATAGGACATTGTTCCCAGTTCTAGAGTCGTGGGTATAGAGGAGAAAGAAAAAACCTTTTTCTCATGTTTTGATGAAGAAAAAGCTTTTTTTTTCATATAAAATAGGTAAGGAAAATGCTATTTTTCTATGATAATTGCTAGCAGGAAAATTACAGAAAAGAAAGTGACTATCAAAAAGACAGTGAAGGAGCTGAAATTTAGGCTGGGAGATAATACCAAGAGAATAAAACTGAGTCATGTTCTGAAGGAAACAAAATAATCATCCACTTAGATATTATCTAAAAGTCAATCCAGGCAGAGAGCAGTAAGTGCAAGGGCCCTAAAGGGGAAGTGTTCCTGCTGTGCTCAAGTGGTGCATTGAGAAACCACTAGAAGCAACAACATGTTCTCATTTCTGCTCGGTGTCCTGAACTTTGTAATTAAAAATAGATTTCAGTTACCTAAGAAAGAGATGTTCATCACATGATATAAACAGGATAGTTACGGTGGGAGTAAAATGAAACAGTTCTGCTAAAATTAAATTTATCATAAAATTCAGTCAGATTTTAGAATTGTATCAGTTGCTAACATTTTTTGTAAGATTGTGATATTTGAAACCCAGGAATGTATACATTTTTATTAGTGTGTGTGTGTNTATATATATATATATATATATATATATGCCTCATATGTGTGTTGTTTCTTCAGAATTTAGAAGAGGATGTTGGCTTTCCTAGATCTAATTAAGTACTGTTGTGAGCCACCATTTGGGTGCTGGAAATCAAACTTGGGTCCTCTATAGGAGCAATAAGTGTTCCTAACTGCTGAGCCATTTCTCTAGGCCCCAGATAACACTATTAATAAAAAACATTAAATCTATATTTCATCCACATATACAGAATTCAGATCTTATATTTGATTATCAATTCATAAAATAATACAACACTATTTTCTATAATTTTATTTGTAAAAACATTAAAAATAAAACATATTGCAGAGTGCAGAACATTTTTAAAACCTATCTATGGTGAGAATCACCACCAGTAAGAACCAATAGCTAGACAACTTCATTCTTAGATACATGAAATGATTTACATGAGTTTATGAAAAAGAACTGAGTCAAAATTAATTATTATAATATGGATACAATTTTTCTGGATTAAATCTTCACTAACTTTTTTTTTTAAATTGTAACACCCCCTTGTATCAGGAACTTGTAACTTTATATGAACTTCATCTACCCCACTGTTCGATCTAAAATCTTTAGAAATCGTTAACATTTGAGTCAGTACAAAGCTTTACATTAAATAATCTCCAAAAATGAAAGAGACAGTTAACAAATCTGCTTCTCCCTTGAGCACAGAGCAGTACCTTTATATGCCTGTTTTTCCTATGGCTCTCTGCCCTGATGAAAGATAATGACTTATTGTTCTCTCCCCACAGGTATACAGATCTTCCTATTTTTCTTCCACCCATGCCTTAGAGAAATATAGAATATCTCTCACACTGGAAGTCATTTGTCAGGATACATCATCTGGCTGTATTTTTATTACAATACACAGATGACTTCTATAGCTATTATTCTTTGAGCTTACCACACTTATAAAATGCACTTCAGTAGGTCCCCAGAGAGAATGGCCTTATACCTAGAATTTCCGCCAAATTCTGATTGTATTTTATTCTATTTTGACTGCTCTTAAAACTTCTTCTTGTAGTTCAAGATTAAGGAATTCTGTGTGTGTGTGTGTGTGTGTGTTTATATAAAAGAGAGGAAAGAAACATATCGAAAACTATACTAGGAAAAATGGGCCCATGGAAGTGAATCATCTGTGCATTGCATGCTCTCACTTTGGACAAAGCATGAATTTAAGAAATTTAACTCCTGTTTTCCTGGTTAACTGCAGTGCATTTCCATCATGCTATTAACAATTAGCACGGTAAACAGTGGATATTACACCTTCTCTTATTCTTGAATTTGCATTTAGAAAGAATGTAGTTGGTACATAATGACCTCCCCAAAATGCCAGTACCCTGGTCCTCAGATCCAGTGACTATGCTTTCCAATAGTGAAAGAGACATTGCTAATGAGACTAGCCTGGATTAGCTTGGCCTGCCAATCAAATTACAAAAATCATTCATAGGCAAAACCTTTCTCAACTGCAGCAAAGAGGATGAGCCCAAAAAAGGACAGACAGATTGAAGCAGGAGAAAAATAGCTGAATGACTTTGAAAATAAGGGGTTCATGGACAAAGAATATGTCAGTTTTAAGAAACTTGGAGTAATTTCCACTGGACAGCAGAAACTAAGTCCAATGAAGATTTCTAATCCACCACAACCTGAACTAAGATGAATCAGACCTTTCTCTAGTGCAAAAATAAAATAGCAGCTGTGTACACACCATGATACTAGGTGTCTTCAGATCTTCAGTTTTGTCAAAGTGCAAGGCATTAACTTTCAAGAGTAATCTACTATATTTCTGATAGCATGCATAGCAGCAGCAGTAAGCTAGGAGAAGAAATATCTGCTTTCTTTGTTTTCCTGCTCTGCTCATGTCGCCAGAAAGCAAATTCAGTAAAAACAAGTCTGAACACTTGATGTAATTTAAAAGGTCACATATGATTGAAGATAGGATATGTGTTAGGTAGGAGCTCATCCATAGAGTTAATAAACATCTAATAATAGACAAACATTAGAGATTAGCTAGTCACTGACAGACTGTTTCTTGCTTTAAAGAGTTTATAAGCAGGCTTATCAACTGAGTATGATAAAATGTTTGCTCAAAGAATGTGGTTTCTCTCCATCATTAATCACATTGGATCTGGGATCACCTAGAACAGTTCTCAACCTGTGGGTCATGACTCCATTAGCGGTCTCATCAAATATCCTGTACATCAGATGTTTGTATTATGACTCATAATAGCAGCAAATTTATAATTATGAAGTACCAACGAAAAAATTACATGGTTATGGTCACCAAAACATAAGGAACTGTATTTAAGGGTCACAGCATTTGGGAGGTTGAGAACCAGTAACCTAGTGGTTGTGCATGTAGGACCATTTTTGAGGAAATTTTCTTAAAGCTTCAATGGTCTTAATATTACAATTTAATTGCAACACATTCCCTTCCTTTTACTCCCTCCAAACTTTCCCATATACCACTGCCCACACTCCCCTAACATCCATAGCTTCACTTTAAAAAAAAAAAACTATGATTTCAAGCATATATGCACAGGTATATACATATATTTTACTAAATATAGTTTCTTCAGTCCATATAATACTACCATTATGTATGTTTTAAGAGCTGACATTTTGTTACTGAACAACCAATTAGTGTGCTATTCCCTAGGGAAGGCCACGTCTATTCCAACCTTTACTCAGTTGTTTGTAGTTCCTTTTATAGGTTTGAGGCCTTGTGAGATTTTTTCCATCCAATTTGACATGTTCATTAGAGTCAGCCTTGTTTAGTTCCCATTTGGGAATTCATATTTGTGAGACTTTATGGGTGTAGCATTTAGGAATGTAGTACTAGGAGATACACTCTCACTAAAAACTCTCTGATCCTCTGATTCTTACAATCTTGTTGCTCCCTCACATTCAATCTGCAATATACCTGGAGCCTCTGGCGTGGGGATGTATTTTAGATATAATCCATTGGGTCTAGGCTCAATGACTCTGCATTTTACTAGTTATAATTCTGTCTAATTGTCTCAGTCTCTTGTAAAGAAAAGTTTCCTTAATGAGGAATAGAAAAAAAATATTTATAGACTGGTGTAGAAAGGGGATCATGCTGATTTAGTGATTAGTGGTTGTAGATTCTCTTCCAACAACCATGGCTTCACTATTACTGAGTAGTTAGCTAGGTTTACAGTACCAAGCACAGTCTCCCTCTCAAGTCTAATTGAAGAGCAGTTGGTTACTGCCAAGGTATTTGTGCCACTATTGATACTTTGGGTTATTATATCATGCTGACATTTAATATGGTGCCTTCATCACTGGGTAGGGACTCTTGTTAGTCTTCATCCATTGTCAGCATGGTGTATTTTGATACCATTAAAGCCAGTGCCAGAGGAGGGAACTTTCAGGTCAGTTTCAACTCAGGTGGCTCTCAGTCCTGTATCTGAAGTGCATGGTGTCTTTTGCAATAGGGATTTATCTTCCACCTATGAGAGATAACCAAGGGCAAGAACAATAGACTGTGTGTTTGGGGAGTTTCTTGGATAGCCCTGGAGAACAACTCAAAAGAGCGCTTCTCATGTCTGGTGCTAGGTTTATATTAGGTGGTCTTTGACTCTTGGAGGGAACAACATTATCCCAGAAGGAAAGGTTCATTAAAAATTATATATTAGCCCTCTGTTGAATGTGAGGTTGATGAAAATATTATTTTCTCATTCTGTAGGCTGACATTTTGTTCCATTGACAGTGCCATTTGCTTTAAAGAAGCTTTCAGTGTCATGAGGTCCAAGTTATTGCTTGTTGATCTTAGTGCCTGTGCTATCAGTATTCTGTTCAGAAAGTTGTCTCCTAAGCCAATGTGTTAAAAGCGATTCCCCATTTTCTCTTCTACTGGAATCGGTGTACCTGGCATTATGTTAAGGTCTTTGATCCACTTGGGATTGAGTTTTATTCAGGGTGAAATATATGGATCCATTTGCATTTTTCAACATGCTGACAACCAGTTAGACTAGCATCATTTGTTGATTCTTTTTTCTTTCCTTTGTGTCTTTCTGGCTCTTTTTTTAAATCAAAAATCAAATGTCCATAGGTGTGTAGATTTCTGGCTCTTCAATTCAATTCATTGAACAGCTGTCTGTTTTTACACCAGTAAGCAGTTTTTATATTATAGTTCTATAGTGAAGCTTAAAATCAGGTATAGTAATATCTCCAGAAGTTCCAGTATGTGATATCTCTGACTCTTTTGTCAGCTTTTGAGACCATTTTCCTCCTTCTGGTTTTCTTGGTCCAGCCTTGTTATAAGGGTTTATGCCTAGTCATACTGAATCTTGTCAATCTGTGTTTGGTTGATATCCCTGAGAGGCCTGCTCTTTTTTTTGAAGGGTAATAGAGGTGAAGTGAATCTAGGGTATAAGGGAGGACTGTGGACAGTGGAGAGAGGGGAAACTGCAGTCAGGATACAAAATGTGAGAGAAGAATAAATATATATGTGTGTGTGTACATATGTATATGTATGTATATACATGTACAGTTATGTGTATTATAGTTTTTAGTAAATAGTTAAAATAGTTAATAGCAAAATTCCTAGTATACTTTTCATAGATCCTTACTACTATTTTATCCACCTTATTTTTTTGTATTTACCTCCTCCTATCTTCCCGAAGAGCCTTCTCTTTTGTCATTTATATCAGATTCCTGAAGAGAGAAGTCCCACCCTTGATGAAGGATTCCCCACTGTATTCTGTAATTACCACTGATTAATAAATAAATTGCTTTGAAACTATAGCAGGGCAGAACAGAGGTAGGCAGGGGAAAACTAAACTGAATGCTGGGAGAAAGAAGTCAGAGGCAGTGAGACACCAAGTAGCCACCACCGGGAACAACCATGCCAGAACCTTGCCAGTAAGCCACAGCCACGTGGTGACATATAGATTAATATAAATGTGTTAAATTAAGTTGTAAAAGTTAGACAATAAGAAGCTTGAGCTAATGGGCCAAGCAGTTATTTAATTAATACTGTTTCTATGTGGTTATTTTGGGGCAGAGCAGCAGGGAACAAACAAGCAGCCTCCTACAACACACCATGAATGTTAGGGGAACCATCCTACAGACTGAGATTTCTGGGCTACATTTAAAAAGACAAAGAGAGAGAAGAGTGTGGGCTAAATACCAGTATTCATCTCTCTCCTTCCTGAGTATAGCTGCAATGTGGCCAGTCATTTGGTGCCTCTGCTGTCACATGTTTTTCTACCATGATAGATGGTATCTTCAATCCATTTTCCAAAATAAATCCTATCTTCCTTTAGTTGCTTTTATCAGATAATTTATATCAGCTATCGGAAAGACAGCACACACAGACTTTAGGCTGGAGTTCAATAACATATTATTCATTTCCTCTAATTTGAATCATTAAGTCAGTGAGGGTAACTGATTTCATAGCTCCACATTAAGAATGGATAAGACTAACAGAGAAATTGACAATAAATGTTGGGGAGGTTGTGGAAAACAGAGATCATTGTTGTTGGAAATGCAAAATGTAACAGTCACAATGGAAATCTTCATGAAGAATCCCCCAAAACTGAAACTGAATCTATCATATTGCATTCTACTCTACAGACATTAGCTCAGTCATGTCTATTGCTGCCCTATCCACAATAGCTAGGAAATAAAAACAATCTAAATGTCTATAAGAGATTAATGCATAATGAAATGTGGTTCATACACTCAATGGAATATTATTCCACTGTAAATAAAATTAAAAAGCACTGTGCAAATTTTCAAGGAAGGGAGGCAGTAATAGTCCTGCCCAGATGTGATGTCTATGGATGAAAACAGTGACCAGAATGGAAAGACATCTGTTAAAGTTACTTAATTGGAAAGCAAATGTTGATGACTTAAGTAGACTTAAGGCCCACTAAACAAGCATGCCTAATGCTAGAAACCTAGCCACCTATGCAGGGCTGATTATGTCATGGATCTTAGAATAGAATATGCTATGACTACTTTGTTAGGCCAATATTATCCCTTAACTCCATTATAAAACTTATCTTCATATACGTAGATAAATATAGCTATGGCCCTTCATCAAAGAAGTTTCCCTCTACAGAAATCCATAGCTGGATATAATAGATGCAAAAATAGGTCCCAGTGAAAACATCCTTAGCGTAGTCCCACACCTGTGTCTCATGAAGCAGAGCAGAAAAGGTCATGGAAAGATTCTAAAGCACTGTATTACCAAAAGTCCTCTGTGTGACTGATTCTCTAACCTGCACAAATAAGACCTGAGCAATGACAATGTTAACAAACAAGCTAACATGGAAGGGGAGAATCTCAAGGGGTCCCATTCTTAGATAAAGAACAACAGGCAAATGATGAGTACTGAGACTGGGAAAATTCGCCTTTTCCAGGGATGAATTCCTGACTGTTTATCCAACACAAGTAGCCTTGAAACCATACCCACACAAACATCAAAAATGGAATCGTCAAGTTTTATTTATGTATTTGTCGATACATATACACTATATATAATTAATACATACTGATTAGGGCAAATTAAATTTATCAAGGTAAATCAAAGGAACCTAATAGCAATCCAAAATAAGGAGGTTTCAATTTGAGAACTCAATGTGTGGGAATGTATTGGAGGAAGGAAAAAAAGGGGGAGCAATTGATGGAACTGTATTTTAATTAAAACATAAAAATAAATAATATAAATAGATATCTCAAGTGAAAATTTCATAAATGCACTGTTACCTTAGAAATGGAATCTTAGCTACTTCTTTATAAATTATTTGACTTTTAAAATGCTGATGAATATTTATTCCAAAGAGCTCAGCTATGTATCAGAAATTTCTTGTAAAGGATAGTCATTTGTTTCTAAAGTCCCAAGATATGGTCCACTTACCATATTTAATAGATAGTCATCAGGATTTGCTCCTCATCTTGTAGCTACAGAGGACAGCAGTTAGTCTTTGGTTCTTGCTCATTCTACAAGGCTTATTGTTTTAGTACTTTTATTGCTGAGTTAAAATACCATGACCATAAACAACATGGGAGGAGAACTTTTGTTTTGCTTCCACTTCAATACCACAGCTCATCTACAAAATGCAGGGCAGGAACTCAAGGCAGGAAGGTGGGGACAGGAAATAACAGAGGCCGTGGGGGAATCTGACTTCCTGGCTTGTCTCTTGTTACTTTTTCAGGCTCCCTTCTTGTAACACAGACCTCCAGCTAAAGAGTGGCACTGTTCACTGCGAGATGAGTTTTCTCTCATCAGTCATCAATTGAGAAAATGCCCTACAGACTTACTATCAGGCCCGTTCCATGGAAGCATTTTCTCAATTAGATTATTTGTTCCCAGATGAGCCTAGCTTGTATCAAGTTGACTTAAGAACTAGTTAGGATGTTTGTTTTCCTGCTTGCCTTTACTTTGGTGTTGGTTATGTAGAGGAATTAGCATGATTTCAGCCTACTAGATATCTAGAGGAAAACAAAAGTGCTCACCATCCCTTCCACCAAATCTCCTTTGCTTGACTTCATCTTGATCATGTGTAAGGTCAGTTCTTACATCAGGAGCTATTTCAATCTTTCTCTTATCAGGGTCCATGCTTTCCATAGTTACAGTGAATTCAGGAAGTGGAGTACTTACTTATCTCTAATTACTGAACTGTTTTGTAACAGACATGCATAGGCTAGATTAGTAAGTTTTTCCTGAATGTTTTTATTTTCACAACTGAAATATTCAAAGTTAGCTGAGAAAGTAAGACATTTTCAGAAAGACTCAAATAAATCACGGAAGGAGGGAAAAATAAGGATGCTTTCAGGAATGCTGAGAACAAAAGACAGTTTGTTCATTAGAATAGTCCCTTAGCAAGGGGCNGACCATAAGCAAGTGACATTTTAAATAAAATATCTCTGTACAAAGACATTGGTTTTTAGATTATTATCTTTAATGTTATTACAACTGAAAACAATTATTATACAAAATCAAGGGAAAATATTAGCTACTATGATAAACACATTTTTAACACTCAAAGTGCATTCGACCCCACTGCTTTCCTCAAATGATTGCTCTTGGTGAGAAAGTTCATGAGGCTTTGAGCCCAATTCACTTAAATGAATGTGTTGGGTCTTGTCACTGGGGATTTCCATTCTTAAGACTGATGCTCTGAGCATTAGGAAAACTTATTAGTGGCTTCTATAATGCAGCTTTGTTTTTCACAATAATAAATTACCCTTAATTTAAAGTTGTGACAAACTTAATCTGCTCAGAAGTCAGGTCATAGATCTGTTTAATGATTACTTACCTCATTCCTTTGTTTCTGTGGTTGGAATTTATCTATTTTTCTTTCAGAATATCTGAGATAAACTTCTCAGTTGTTGATTATTCTAATATTGTTTTAAATCTGCCTTACTTTATGACTCTCATAACATGGTGTTGTTTATCCTATTGCGAATTTTCAACAGGAACTTAAATAGAATTAATCACCCTCATATGTGCCCTGTTAGTTTGAATAATTGTATTTATTTTAAAAGGAGGGAAACTAGTTCTAAAGCTTGTCTCCAGAGTAATCATTTCATAGCCCTTTAACAAATTTTATTTTAATATTAATGAAAACAAAAGGCAATTTTTATCAAGTGTGGGAAATCACAAATGTTATTTATTATCAATTTTATGTCTTATATAAACTACCTATGTCTAAAAGTTGACCATTAGATTATTGCACTGTTGGGATTTATTCCAAAACAAAAGATGTAAAGTTGTATTACTACTTATATTTTCACACTGATAGTCATTAGCACAACTATGCAATAAACTTGAATTTTCGGCTTTTCTTGGCAAATTTCAACAATTCAGTGTCTTTTTAAACTCTTTAACCCACTTTCATGGATTAATAAGAAAAATATTCATGAATAAAAGTCAGATCAACACAGAAATTCAACTGACCAAACAAGCAAAATATATATATATAAATAAATAAATGAATAAATAAATAAATACCTCATTAAGAAGCAATTGAAATGTCAACAATTAAGCAATTTTCTCTATTCTCCCTGTCAAACAAATGATATTCTTTTTCACAGAGAGATGTGTCTTCAACCTTCAGTGGTGGTAATGGCTTCTCTTTTGGAATAAGGCTGGGTCATGAGAACTAACAACGAAAGGAAACAATAGCTCCAGCTATTCTGTGAAGTATGTACAATGTAAGCGACATTCATGCTAGTCTTGGATTATACAAATATACAAATCTGTCTTCATGAAAGGGTGTTTTCCTACCTGTTGATGCATAATTATTTGGTTATGACAAACGCTGGTTCCACTGTGATTTTATGGTTTTCTCAAGTTGAATAATATGTATGTGAGAGTTTTTCAGAGTTAATGTCTACAAATTTCTCTGTTGGTTTGATTATTAAATATTTCCTGAGCCTATTTGGGTGCTGGGACAGGGTGGTGAGTGCAACCGGGCTGGAGTTCCTTTGTTTCAATAGCCTGCTGGCAGCAAGGTAGGCCTTTTGTCTGCAAAGTCTCTGGCCAGCAAGGGGACCTGATCCTGTACCAGAAGTTCCATCAGAGGGGTGAGAGTGTTCCTGATCTGCGGAAACAGAGCACAGGTATTCCTGAACCCCCTAAACTTCCTGCTCATTCTGCAGGGGCTCCTAACCCCGGCTACTGCC
>LOJH01058584.1:0-11387 GCA_001685095.1 Ellobius talpinus
AATGAGGTCTGGTGCCCTCTTCTGGCCTTCAGGCATACACACAAACAGAATATTCTATATATAATAAATAAATAAATATTTAAAAAAAAATATTTTGAAATGTTTTGGCAACTCCGGCGCACTGTTTCGCAGTGCAGCTTCAGGCTGCCGCATGTGTGCTGTCTGCTCTCACCCTCTTCGTCTCCGCCTTCCCCTTTCAACCCTTCAGGTCTCAAACATGGGACTGAGCCCTGAGGATTGAGGTCATGGGTTTTTGCTCTAGACCAGTTGTCTAAAACTTCTGGCACTCCTGGAGTACTTGCCTCAGGGAGCTAAGGGAGCTTCAGGTAAATCTCTGGTTTACATAAATTCAGGCAAAGAAAGCTTTGTTTCCTTTTGAGGAAACTTTACCTTCTCATTAAAAAAAATGGAGTGTTGGCACGAGATGGCTCAGCTGATAAGGCACACACCACTGAGCTGATGACAGGAGCTCATGGGTCTTCAGGACCCACACTGTGGAAAGAGAGAAATGATTCCCACGAGTTGCCTTCTAATTTTCACATGTGTGGTCCCATAGCACATAAACACACCAAATACATAAATGCAATAAAGAAATTTGCACATGTCCACATGCTCACCTGACCCACATTTCAGACCCGTATTCTACATGGTTCTGCCTCTCACCATGTTTCATCACGCTTTCTTCTGCTGCCCCAGTGTGCCGGTGCCCTATTTTCAGCATCGTTTAGTGAGATTGCTGTCATTGCTTCAAAACTGCCTAAAGCAAACAGGCAGAGGCTGGGGTAGTCTCCTCTGTCTCATCAGTGATGCCTCTCTCTTCAAGCACCCTCACTAGTCCCCTCTGGCATCATCCAAGCTGCCACACCTCAGTACCACTGACCTTCCTGCCACGGTGTCGCTGATGGCGACAGGAGAGAAAGCTACACCTGTCCCTCCATGGACAGTGCCGGTTCTGAGACAGTTGGTGGTGGCCATGCATCCCTGTGGTTCTCGGTCTCTTGGCTTCCACATTAAGTCCCAAATACACATCTGGGAGAGCACTTCTTGTGCATTAAGGGAAATGCTTTAAAAATGGCAATCTAACTTATAATGAGGACAAAAAGTAATTTCCTGCCCACCACTGTGTGTTCCTTCTCTTTCTCTCCCTCCTTCCCCTCCTTCCTCTCTCCCTGCATCCTGCCATAATCTCTGAAAAATACAGCTTGAGTAAATATGGCCCTGGGGAATAGTAGATGTGAGAAAGCTGTGTACCCTGGGCTGGAAGGCAATTAGTTATCCCGGAGCAGTCTCCATGCAAGCAGAGGCACATCTCTGAAGCAAGGAGGCAGTGGGAGTGCTTTAGTTCTGTGCTGGATGGCTTGCCAGCAGCATGCTGTGTGCCCTGGAGTCCCAGGAAGAGTGGCTAGCAAAGGCAGAGGCTACCACTCACCTTTGCCTTGACCATGAGTCCGTGAGTAAGGAAGGGAAGGACCAAGGCGGGTTGGGACTGTGGGTGTGCGCCTGATTGTGAGCGACCATTCAGACTTAAAACAGTAAGCTAATATTCTGTATGCTTGGGTTTTGCTGGACACTGTTTTTTGTTTAAAATACAAACAAAACCGAGCTTTGCTGATGGCTTTATTTCCCACACCTCGGAACCCAGATGTGTACATATGAGAGACGCTAATAGATGGGTATGGAAAGCAGAGTTCTCTGTTTGCGTGGATTTCAGAGGCTCCAGTTGAATAGTTTAAGCCTTAAATAGCTTTCTACAGCTCAGGACCTCCCAGAGCCTTCCCTCGGAATGATGGCTTCAAGGAGACACATTCCCAAATGTCTGACAGTGGGAAAACCCTTCACCCTTATTGGATAATTCTCTTGAAAAAATATTTGGTAGAAAATGTTTTGGTGTTGTCCTACTCCCAGACTTTGATTTTTTTCCTTCTTTTTCTTATCACTCTTTCCTCCCCCCTTTCTTTAATTGAGGTAGGACTCAATATAGCCCAGGTTGGTCTCAAAATTGCTATGTAGTCAAGGATGGCCTTCAACTTCTAGTCCTCCATCCTCTTACCTCCTGAGTGCTGGGATTACAGGTGTGTGACCTGGCTTTCACTCTACTGAGCTTTCAAAACAATTGACTCCTTACTTTGTATTCATTTCTGTTACATATTGTTTTTATTATTTTGTCTTAAGGAATGGACCCCTTTGGACCATGTCTTAAAAGATACACCTATCTTCTTGAAAAGAGGTGAGGATTCTTTTCAAGTTTTTAGTTGCCCTTATCATCAACAGTACTAATAAAGAGGAAACCGAGGCCCAAAGACATGAAGCCAGGGTCTGTGATCAGGTTGCTGGTCAGGCATTCCAGGGCTGAGTCACACAGCAGGGGTTCCCACAGGCTGGCTCAGTGTCCATCCATGGGGTGCTCCCTTTTCCATGCAACACCTTCTTTGACATGAGGACTCCACTCCTCATTTGTCCCTCAGTTTTTTCTTAATCTCTCTCTCTCCCCCTTCCCCACCCCCATTTTTGGGACAGGGTTTCTCTGTGTAGTTCTGACTGTCCTGGGACTCACTCTGTAGACCAGGCCAGCCTCAAACCCAAAGCTTGCCTCTGCATCCCAAGTGCCAGGCCTAAAGGCATGTGCCTTTATGCCCAGCTTAATCCATATTTCTTAGCAGGCTTTGTCTAGGCCTCTTAAATCAGCTGCTGTTTTGACAGTTTCGTGTTGTCCAAGTTTAAGCAAAGAGATCCCCTGACGTGTATCTTTTGGGTAATGTATTTGACAGCAAGGCAATAGGATGGGAACAAGTAGAACATTGCTCTGGAGCTTCTCTGCCACCTCTGTTTTTACCTGGTGTCACCACACCCACAGGCTTAGGCCGGACAATAGCAAAAGGATAAGAGGCAGTGCCAACTGCACGAAACCCAGAGCTGGTCTGGAGTCAAGTCTCTGCACAGGTGAGGTAGGAGTGGCTTTAGTAGAGGGGCCTGGCACCAACACATACGGTTCAGGAGAAGAGTTCCAGGCCTCCAGAGGCTGGTGAAAAACAGGGAAGGCCATCAAGCAGCTCAGGGGACAAGAAGGCATTCCAGATGCTACTGTGAGAGCTTGCCTGAGCTAGATGAAGCCTGGGCAGCTCACCAGCAGCAGTGAACCTAAATTGGTGCTAAATTAAAGGGTATGCTGAGTGGCTCTTCTGTCCTTCCCACCTAATGTCACAAGTGCACCAAACGTCCGGGCAATACTAAACAGGGTTAGGGACTGAAGGGTTCCAAGTAGGAAACAATGATGGCCAAGACCCAACTGCACACTGTACTTTCCCCACCCTATCTCTGTCTTCATTATGTTTGTTGACATTTTCACAGATTCCCTAACATGGGGGATATGGTTTAGCTCATCTTGATACTGCATATGAGCACCACACTATCCCCCAGTTATCAGTAAACGGCATGAACAAGGGCAAGGGTGACCTATTAGCCAGCAGTGTGGATAGAATGAAGTTTACATGGAAGCCTTGAGATGCACATCTTCCATTGCTGTGGGCTTCCATTGCTGCTTAGCCCCACTCCACACAGTGTTCATAGTGCTGACCGGACAGCCTGGATACTGTGTGGCTGAACTAACCTGGCTAGAAGTAAAATTGTCTCTCAAGGATGCAGGTGTGTTTCCTTTGAACACTTTGTCTGGTAGACACTGAGCAGTCTCCCTGTTTGCCTCCCTGAGGATAAAAGAATCTCTGAGTCCCATGGAGTGCCAGAGTTTTAGGCCGACAGTGACATTTCCAAAGTCACTAGCGAGGGTTTCTTAATTACCGCTTGTAATTTAGAGTTCCAGTGTTGGAGAAGGACACAGATCAAACATTGAAAAGTACACATCCTCCAAGGTAAAAATAGGAGGGAAAGTCGATACTGACTTAGTTTTGACTAATAGTACCAGGTTTCTGTCCAAACTGAGCACTTGGATTTTATTTTTACAGCTTTCCTCCTTGTCCTTTAAAACCCTGGTGTGTTCTGAGTCACTGAAGATTTGGAAGATGGTGATTAATTTTTAATGCTCAATGCAGAGTTTGGAAGGGCTTGATGCCAGGCCCAGCCATGGCTGCAGGAGGAAGAGGTCTTAGGCTATGAGTGGAAATTTTGCTGTCACTCAGTTAGTTCATCAATAACATCTTGACTCTTGTTGAACACTTTCAACTGAATGTGAACCTCCCTCCAAGGGGCCAGATCTGGATTTTATTATTGTTTTGTTTGTTATTTTTTACTCTCATGCCTGGTCTCGTACGCGTCTCTGAATGGAGTCTCCGTGGCTTCTCTGTCTTGGCTGGTGATGTCGCTGAGACATATGAGCTCTGGCAGATGGGCGCAGGCTCTTCTCTTCCCAGAGATGAAAAGCATGTCACTGAAAGTATTAGGCCGGAGCGAAAGCTTTGTGAGCTCTGCATAATCACAAAGGAGGGGAAAGTAGGTCACGTGCGGAGCCTGCTCTGTTTGTGGAGGTAGAAAGAGGATGAAGAAGTAAATGTCACATCAATTGGTTTTAGCACAGCTTCTTAAGCTGACCTGATGGGGTCACAGGCCTGGGGTTTCACACCACTGTGGATCTCTGGCCTCTTACAGGTTTATAGCAAACCTTCCCAAACCAGGCTTAGAAACTGTCACACAATGGACTCTAATACAGCCGGCTGGATAGGATTCCCTATAGATTTCCTTCAAGGAGAATTTCCCTTGCCACTAAAAGACGGGCTTCTTTATTGCAAGAAAGGATATGGATGTGTGTCTTTGGGCCAGGAGAACTGTAAGGAGATGTTGTCCCTGGAATCCTACGCCTTCCCTATGCCATTTCTAGTGTCCCATTCATTGACTGTTGAGACTGTCAGAGAGGATCAAGAATGAATAACATCCAGAATTCTCCAGGAGTTCAGAGAGGACTCTTAATCCCCTTGTTTTGGGGTTCATAGGATTTCTTTGGACTAGGCCATCCTAAAGGAGCTGCTAAGAGCAAGCAATGGTCGACCATAGATCCACCTGCCCTAGACAGAGTCCGCAGCTTGGAGTGCTTTATACATGGGGAGTTGGAGAGCTGCTTGGCTCACACAGCTCCACATCTATACAGTTTCTCAGCAGCATTAGCAAAACCATCAAGACAGCCCATGTTCTGCGAGCGCTACAGTGTTTTCTTGTCTTTTCACCTGCTTTCAGTTATTTTTTTCATTTTTAATTGCACCTCTTTTTGTGGGAGTTGTGGTTTGAAAATATGCATGCTTTTTCTTCCTTCCTTCCTTTCTTTCCTTCTTTCTTTTTTTTAAGAAGAGTGTGTGATTGAGTCATTAGGGAGGCCTGCTATTTATGGAAGCACTGCAATGATGCAATTTGTAAAAGGAAGAATCCTTTAGTTGTGCAAATAAGCAGGATCTTGGGTTATCGCTTGGGGATGAGTCTAACATATTTGCTGTTTGTAAGTGGAGAACCTTCGTAACATTCTGAGTCTATGACTCTGCATCTGATAGAAGAGAAAACAGTGCCACAGGGACCATCTGTTACTATTTTAACGTTCATATACCTGCCGAGAACTGCGGCAGGGTCCCAGTTTCTGTGGATGCTGAGGCGTGTCTTCCGGTTTATCCTGTGCATAGCTGTCTGTCATCCCTGAATTCATCGTCAGCAGCAGCAGCAGCACTGAGCCAGTGCACCTTGCTCAGGGGCCTCGACATGATTAGTCCGTGACTCCCTCAGCTCATGGGGAGGGAGGTGTTGGCAGGTACCAGGGCCACCGGAGTGGATGAGAATTTGCAGCGTGGAGAGGCAGAGGATGTGGAATTAAGTGAGCAGTCCTGGCAGGCCTGCTGCTTGACTGGCCAGGGTCCACAGACAGGAAATCTAAACAAGTGGGCGAGCGCAGGTAGTGGAACCAGCTCCAAAACTGAAAAGAATGACGTCATTTCCTTGCCATGAAAAACAAGAGCTGTGGTAAACAAAATAAAAGCGTGAGAGGAACACTTCTCCAGGCCAAGGTCAATGGTTTGCCACAATAAGGGACAGATGAAGAGCTTGGATTTAAAGCAGTGGTTCTCAACCTGTGGGTCACAACCCATTTGGGAGTCTAATGACCTCTTCACAGACATTGAAGACATTAAAACCATTGGACATGTCAATTATTTACATTATGATTCATAACGGTAGCAAAATTACAGTTGTGAAGTAGCAACAAAAATATTTGTATGGTTGGGGGTCACCACAGCATGAGGCACTGTACGAAAGGGTCGCAGCGTTAGGAAGGCTGAGGAGCGCTGATTTAAAGGAAGGCTGATTGGCCATTGTCTGTGTAATCTTTGCACCCCTGACTCTGCCCCAAGTTTTTCAGTCCTTTAGTAATGATGTTAGAGTTTATGGTGTCCCTCAAACGAACTATTTTTAAGGCACCAGAACTCTTCCTTAAAGAACAAATTAATAAAGAAGTCCAATGTCTAAATCAATGACAGTGGTTGTGCTTTGTTCTGCTCCCTGGGGAGGAGTGGGATTGGGACTAGAGCTCCTGACCACTTGGTCTCTGTCTTACACATCAAGGCAAGTTTTTGACAACACAGGCACAACACTGGAAGATACGGCCTTGAATAATGTGCTAGAACTCTGCTTATCTCAGAAGATTGGCAAACAAGCCTTTGGGGTCAGTGTTGGCCTTTGCAATAGTTTCCTAGACCATGTCCTCAAAGGGCCCCTTCTGGGTTTTCAGGGTCCGCGTGTCTGCAGAGTCAGCCCTTCCTGTTAGCCACAAACCAGGGCAGCTGCATAACCAGAGGAAGGAAACCACCAACGCGAGGCGGCCCATACTACAGATGAACGTGGTATCCATGGTCTGCCTGAGCAGGCCACTTAGCTGCCAAGTCTTCCTGCACAGCTCCATCATGTTCAGACACGGAGGGCTTGGAGGTATTGGGTGGTCCTGAGACTCAGTCTCTGGTTGAGAGCCGCTATGCAGGAACACAGAAAGAATGGCAGTTCACCCTCTACTCAAGTCTCTCATACAGAGAATTCATAGGACGTAAGTAGAGGAAAAGGAGGGTGGGACTTGCACCTGTCTGCCTGCAGAGACCGCAAGCTGAGTCCAGAAGCAAGTCACACTGGAACCAATAGTCTTTCCTTTAGTCACAGGGGTTGTTTTGGGCTTCCTGGAGCACAGGACATCAAGAGCTCATCTAATTCTAACTGTACAGTGGAAAATTCACGGTCTCTTGGAGTATTCTCTGTAGTCCATTGAAGAAAATTAATCCTGAAATTTGCCATACCAGGTGGCACAGTCCATGACCCTAGTTATTCAAGAGGCTGAGACAGGAGGATCTGCTCACTCATCTGAGCAAGTTCAAAGCCAGTCTGGGCAAGTCAGTATGACCATTTCTGAAAATAAAACATGCAAAAAGGAATGAGACTCTAACTCAGTAGTAGGGCACTTGCCCAGCCTGTTCCCCTAAAATACACAGAACTCTGAAATTCAAAATTAAGTCGGGATTGCTGTTGCAGCTCTGTTCCTCCATCCACAGCTTTGGATAAGTCACTGAGATTTCTGTAGCTGGGTTTGTGTGTCTGTTAGTGGGGAGTGCATCAAACCATGGTGGGGATCCAGCAACAACGTTGGTGTGAAGGTACCATCAGCTAGACAAGTATCAGGAAAGGCCAGACTGCTGCTAGGGAACGGGAATGCGAGTACAGATAGGGTTGTAGGGTTGCCTGTGTTGATGTCCCTGCTTTGCTCAGCAGCCTTTGGTTAAATCCCCCTAGCAGCAGAGAGACCAGTGAGGCAGGGAGCTCCGCTCAGCCAGTGAGCCTGCTGTGAGCCTTTGAGTTCCTGGAGCCTGGAGGCTGTTCACTTGCTTTCCTTACGGGGACACCTGGAATTCTTTTAGTTTTAAAGATTTATTTGTATGCTATTTTATTCCATTATGTGTAAAGGGGGGGTGGGGGTACATACACATGTGAGGGCAGGCGCCTGCAGCGTCCAGGAAGGCATGTGCCATCGTCCAGAGCTGGAGTTATAGGTGATTCCAAACCCCTGATGTGCTGGAAACTGAACTTAGGCTCTCTGGTAGAGTAGCAAACATTCAACATTAAGCAGCCATTTTGCCAGCCTGACACCCAGAACCCTGCTGGCCTTATAGGGGGCTCATAGTTTGAATTTCAGTGCTGCCCGACCCAGGAAATGAAATGCGGGGTTGGGGGCATGGTGACACATGCCTTTAATCCCAGCACTTGAGAAGCAAATGAAGATGACCTAGTCTACACAGCAAGCTCCAGGCTAGCAGAGACTACCTCATGAGTAGGAGTCAAGGACAGCAAGAGACTGAAGGAAGAACAGAGGCAGGACAGGCATGAGTCACAGTCCTGAGGAGAGAAAGAGAAGAGCTCTCTTGCCTTTGCAGAGGTTGTTCCCCCCACACACACACTGCCATGTGGAGATGAGAAGACAGCGTCAGGCACCGTACACAGGAGCACAGTCTGCCTGCGAGTCAGGGTCTCTCACAGGCCCAGGCCTCACCAGTTTGGCTAAACTGGCTGGCCACTGAGCCTCAGCTGCCATCTATCTCCACCTCCCCAGGACTGAGGCCACAGAGGTACACCCACACACCCCACTCCATCACATGGGTTCTAGCCACTGAAACAAGTCCTGATGCTTGTGATGCAAGGACATTAGTGCGCCATCTCTCTGGAGCTCAGAGGATTAAAGGATTAGCTCCAATGCAAAGAATACACAAACCTGTGGAAAATATACAATAAAAAAATTAAAAACAACCATGTGCTAGTCTCTCCTCCCAGAATTAATGTTTTAACTGCTTTGCTGCCTGACTTTTTACACACATCAGACTTCATATGCCTAGACCTTTAGAGATAGGAAAGGACCCTCCTCGGCTGTATGCTGTTAGGCGTTTTAACAAATGGTTGGCGGTGCTAGGGCCATCCTGCCTCACATCATTTGCCTCACAGCTTCCCCGGTGTAAAGGCTCCCACCGTTGCCGATTTCAAACTACCCAAATGATGTCAACCAGCTTGGAAACTTCCTGCAAATTTCACAGTCAGCTCTTGGGAACCAGCAGGAGCCAGCTCCAGCACACTGCCAACTAAATTCTCCTTTCTAATTAGCCTTTCTCTCTTGCAAAAGTCTTTGTGTCTAAACTTTAAAAGTTGTCTTTGGCAAATTACTCTTTTTTTAAGTCAAATTAATTTTCCTTTGGGAATTTGGGACCCTGTCCTATTCTATTCAAATGAGTGTAAGTGTATTTTATTTGGGAGCATCTTTCATATTCCATACCATAGATCTTTGTGAGGGAGGGACCTATACTTCCTTTGTTAGGTGTCAGTAGTAGAACTACAGTTTTAAACAAAACAAACAACAGGTGGATGTGTGAAATCAAGAGAGTGTGGTGGCCCGGAATGGATCCTTGGGTCCATTATCTGAGGACATGTGACTTACTAAAGACATTTCTCCTACATAGCTACTCCTCTTTAGCCCAAGCGCCTCAGTTGTCCCTCGGTTCCCCTGGCTTTCTGAGGGGCTCTGTCCCCCTTTCCAGTTTGTCTGGTGAGATCAAGGCTACAATTGTTTGGCCCAAGCAAAGCTTAATCAGATCCACATTTTCCTGGTCGAATGGGAGCTGGAGGTGGGAATCGAAAGAGGGTGTGGAGAGCTCCCTCACGGAGCAGCAGTATGGGAAGTCAGCTCCTCTTGGCTCTGGCGTGAGCTGTTGGCCTTACGAAGCTGGTGGACTAGCTCATCTGTGGTCCTCAGTGAGGTGGAGAAATTATTGGTGCCAAAGGTCTCCCATGCTGGGCTTTTAATTGGCCTCTGTGAGCTGAGCGTTGTGTGGGCTTCTGATAATGAGCCCGGCTCTCCCAGGGCCAGTATCCTCAGACAGGAGCAGCTGACTCAAGCTTTGTGAATGTAGGGAGCAGCATGCCTGGGGCAGGCTTTAGGGAGAGGGTGGTCCATTGCCACATGAAGAAGAAACACTTGGCTGTTCCCTCTGCTGGTGTAGCCAGTGTGCACAGAGAAAGGCACAACATCTAATCCAGAGTCCTGACAAGAAGGCTACATTTGAACTTCTGGGGTATCAGAAAAAGGGCTGAGCCAGCATGGGTAAGGAACCTCTCTACTGTGTGAACCCCCAGTCTCTCCAGTACCCTGCATCCTCTTCAACTGCTTTTCTTTGTCTCCTTTCCTTCTAGTCTAATCCTAAGAAGTCACCAAGTGATGTGTGGTGACCCAAGAGTCAACTTTGTTATGCTTGAGGGACCCATACCCACTCTAGGGTGTATACTACTGTCCTCTTATATGCCTATGATCAAATGTATGCTAAAGTACTTTCTTTTGTGTGGGTATGTGGTATCATGTATATGTGTATGTGCGTGTGTATGTGTGTGGCAACCAGTGACCAGCTTTGGATATCTTCTACTATTAATATCCAAGATAATGATGATTGATGATGATGATGATGATGATGATGATGATGATGATGAGAGACTGGGTCTCTCGTTGAGCCTGAGGCTCACTGTTTCAGTTAGATCTGCTGGCTGGCCAGTCAGTGCTACTACTGTGCCTGGATCTCACAGGAGCGCTGAGGATTTGAACTCGAGTTCTCAGTGTGTGCGTGCAGTAAGCACTTTATCCATTGAAGAATCTCCCCACTTCCTAAAACATTTTCCTGATAAACTCCAACTTCCTTTTGTAAAAGGAAAGGGAGCTGGAGGGCTAGCTTGGCAGTCATGAGCACAGGCTGTTCTTCTAGGGTACTCAGGGTTGAATCCCAGCATCCATGACAGCTAAGAAACACCCATAACTCTAGTTCCAGGGAATCCCACACCCACTTCTGGTCTCTGCAGATACCAGGCATGCACATACTGCACAGACATACATGCAAGCAAAACACCCCAAGCATTAAAAAAAAAAAAACTCTGGTCAACTCTATCTCTAAAGTGACCTGGAGAGCTGCCCTTCCTTTGTCCTTAATGCCACACCTTTAGCTTAGGAGTATGTCTCCCCTTAGGCCTGAGCTAGCCTTCCAGCAGGCTCGAGGATGTCTGTCTGGTCTGACTTCAATAAAGACCTCCCATCTAACTCTCTCCAAACACTACCCCTTTGAGTCACTAAAGGAACATATGTTCATTTGTGTCTAGAAACAGAAAGTGAAAAGCTACCAATGAACTTCCTTGAAGTGAAAAGTGTTATTAATAAGTATTGTTCAGAGAGATTGCTAAGGAAAATTGATAAACAACTTAAGCTATTTGTTCTTGTGAGCATTTTCCTTATTAAGCTTCTTTAAGACAAAGCTGCAATTTGGTTGCATCCATCTCTTGTTTAAAAAAAAAACAGGGCTGGAGAGATGGCTCAGTGGTTAAGAGCATTGTCTGCTCTTCCAAAG
>LOJH01058588.1:0-11386 GCA_001685095.1 Ellobius talpinus
TCTCTCTCTCTCTCTCTCTCTCTCTCTCTCTCTCTCTCTCTCTCTCTCGACTTTGGAATCTTGAGGCTAGGGCATTGTGTTCAGTGGCTACCACCAAATGGTGTACATTACTGGAGTGCTCCCAGGTCATCAGAACTAGAGCAAGTTCTGAAATCTTAATGATAATAGAGTCAAAATAACTATACCAAAGAGCACTTCCGTCATAAAACACCAAATGCTTCATTATTTCTTTATTTTGAAACAGGCTCTTGTAGTTCAGGCTAACCTCGAACTCTCTATCTAAGCTGACCTCGAAGCTCTTCTGATCCTCTGGTCTCTGAACTAGGATAAATGTATGCACCATCACATCCAGTTCATGTGGTACTGGTGCTGAGGCTCAAGCACAGGGCTTCCTGTCTCCTGGGCAAGCCCTCTAGCGTCTGACTCTGTTTTTAACAAAGAAAAACATCTAGTGACAAAGAGACCTCAGGATCCTTCTGGAAAGAACTTTAAGACAATGGGGAAGAGAAAGACCACTTCTGTTCCCTTAGAGATTATTTTCTGATCCTCATTCTGTGACTGGGGGTAAGGCATGCATACAGAGTTTGATGCTAAGGGCTTAAGGGACCAGACAATAACAACTCTGGAATTCTGAGGTGGTGACTTTTCCTGGTAGCACAAACACCAGTCCTAGTCACCCACAAAGGAAGCATCCATGCTAGTACCCCAAGAGGAAGCATCCCTGCTAGTGCTCCAAGAGGAAACATTCATGCCAGCATCCCCAGAGGAAGTATCCACACTAGCACCCCAAGAGGAGAAACATCCATGCTAGCATCCCAAGAGGAAGCACTCATGCTAGCACCCCCAAGAGGAAAAAAAATCCATGCTAATATTCCCAAAAGGAAACATCCATCCATACTAGCATTCCCAAGAGGAAACATCCGCACTAGCACCCCCAGAGGAAACATCCATGCTAGCATCCCAGAGAAATCATTCAAGATGGTACCCTGCTGAAAACCAGGAACCCAGAAGATAAAGAGCCACACCCTGGAAAGAAGAAAATGAGAGCAAGCAGGAAACACAAATATTTCCTCAGCCTGACTTTGGAGAACTCTTTGAGGAGATTCAGCTTCCTGAATAATGAAACAGCTTTGGGTACAGTGTTCAGCTTGAATAAAAAAATATGCAGCTGTAATTAAAGCAGGAAAGCCACAAGTCTATTAAAGTTTTTTCTTTGATACCGGAAAACTCAATTCATGGCCTATATTTCATAAAACATACAATTGAAAGGGATTTTATATGCCCTTTCCCCACAGAATTTAGCAGACTGAATCTTTTTCCATTTACTTAAGATTGGAGGTGGGTCTATATATAATTCACTCAGGGCATCTTAAGAAAACGTACTGGATCACCTTTTTTTTTTTTAAGGTGAAGAGCCTGGATCAATGGAAGCCGAGGCCCTGGACTCGGCCCTCGGGAAGGATCGGGTTCTCAGAGCAGTGGGGCTGAGAAACAACCTTAAGGTGCTTTTTGGCTAAAGGCCCAGTTTGCCTTGTGGACCCTCAGTTTTCCTTGAACATCTCCAGATTCACCGCTAGGGGGCAGATCTGGCTGCACGGAGAAGGCACTGAGCTTGGGCTGCAAGTGGCCTGCAAGATAGACCATTAAGGGAAGAGAGAGCATAGGAGGTGGATTTGATCAAAATCCATCATATGAATGTACAAAATTCTGAAAGTATAAAGAAGTTATTCTATAAAAAAGAAGTAACTGAAATGGGTGCTGTTCTCTCTCTCCCTATTATCCGTCTCACACAGACACACACAGACACACACACACACACACACACACATAAATACTCTCTAGACTTTTAGTGGCATGGCGGCATTGTGTTGGGTGAGGACGTTTCAGGATAGTGGGGAGAAATGACAGAGTGCAGTCACTGGAAACACACAGGCCTAAGATTGGACCCCAGCTGTGTCACCCATGACCTTGGGAGGACTAACCTAAGTTCATGAGATTCTGTGTGCTCAGTCCTACAGCAGTTAGGAGGATTGCACTGACAGCTAAGGGACAAGTAGCCCAGGGCCTAGCGAAGAGCAGTTGGACAGAATCTACTCAAGATTCTCACTGCTTCCCTCCAGGCAGGAGCATCTCCCTCCTTTTCTCCCAGATGGCTCTCAGGAGCATGCTCACTTTCGAAGGACTACAGTGTGTGTGCTTTGCATTACCTGCTGAGGTCCCTGAGCATCTGCAGGCTGTGTGGGGCAGGGCTGGCCTTCATGCACCTCCATTCTCACTAAAAGCGGTGTATCTACATATGGTGGGCTTTCTGGAGATGCTTATTGAAGGAATGAACAAATTGCAAACGAGCACAGACATTTATTTCAAAACCGAACAAAACGAGAGCATTATGATTCAGAATTCCTGCCCCTTGGGACCATTGGAGCCTTGGATGGCATTTGTCACTGACCACCATGGTGTGTGCTTGGGACTCTGCAGAGTCCTGAAAACCTGGGGATGGAGGGGGGGAAAGAAAAAGCATCCCAATATCAGGGTCCCAGGCTTAAGCTTATGGCTGAGAAAGAAAACAGGAGGCAGACTCCAGATCACACCTGGGGAAAATTTATAAACCTATTAAGGTTTACAGTCCTGCTGTAATTCCATAAAGATGGCATCAGGCACAATAATCCAGTGTCATAAACTGTCGCAATGTGTAGTAATCTCCCATTCGTCAGGGGATCATCACAGAAGTCATGTGTGACCTCTTGTCTCTTTCCTTACCACCTTGCTTAAGACTAAAGTTCTCTTGGGCTTGGGGCACTAAAAACATTATCCATTTTCTTTATTTTTTAAAGAATTTAACACACGCACATATTTTAACCAAATCCGTTCCTTGCCCTCCAATTCTCCCCATATTCCACAACACCAAATTTCCCCTACTTCATGAGCTTTCTTTCCCTCTCCCTTAAACCCACTAATCCAACATAGTGCTGCCTGTACATCCATGGGTATTGGGATGCATGAGTGTGCATAGGTGTGCACGGGTGTGCACAGGTGTGCACAGGTGTGGGGCCGTCTCCCAGAGGCTGAGCAGCTGACCACAGGCTGCATCCCTGAAGGAAACTGACTCTTCTAAAACCATTCTTGGTCCCCTTCCGCCACAGCTACCCACTAAGAAGAGCATGTTACTATTTAACAGTCAAACCAGACTTTACCAGTCTCCTTCTAAATCAACCCAATCTCCTAATCTGTCCCACTACATGTAAACACACCATAACATAAGGAGCCTGGAACCGGGACCTACAAACTTTTTTTTTTGCAAGATCAGCTAGTACATACTTTAGTCTTTGTAGGATGTATAGTCTGGGTCCAGATACCTACATCAGTCAGTGGCCTGAATGCAGTCAATACATAGATGAATATGTCTGTGATCTCATAAAACCTTACTTAAAATAAGAATGAGACAGATCTGGTTTGTATTTGCTGACTTCTGCTCTCAGTGACTGTGCACTTGCCTGTCTCCTAGAATTCTCCGGACACTTCTCTTACTAAGACACCACTCAGGTCTTTGCTATTCCTTGGCTGCTCTTCCTGGATCATCCTTCTTTCTTTCACTATCTTCAGGTTCAATGTCACCTCATCAAACTTCATGATCATTGCACCACATTAATTTTTTTTCCTGTTTCACCTGTAGGGCTTACATCATCCTTTCTGCTCATTTACTTCCTGGTTAGCTTTCATCTCCTAGAAAATTGTAAGCAGTGTGTGCATGTCGGTGTACATGCGTGTGGGTGTCTGGGCATATGGAGGTCAGGTAAGCCCAGGCGTTGTTCTTCGGGTGGCTTGAATAAGAATGTCCCTCCTAGGCTCAGATGTTTGAATACTTCGATCCCAGTTGGTGGCTCTGTTTGGGCAGAGTTGGGGGCGTGGCCTTGCTGGAAGAGGAGGGGAGATGGGCTTGGAGAGTTTAAAAGTCTCTTCCCGCCACGACGAGGTGCTCTAATTTGTGCTCGTGGTTCAACACGTGAGTTCTCAGCTTCCTGTTTCTGCTGCCAAGCCTGCTGCTTGGTGCATGCCTCCATTCTGCCATCATGGACCCTAAGCCCCTGGAACCATGAGAACAAATAGACTCCTTCCATAAGTTACCTTGGTCATGGTGTCTTATAACAGCAGAAAAAAAGTGGTGCATATATGTTCCATCCACCTTTCTTAAGACAGGGTTCTCTCATCAGCCTGGAACTCAGCGAGTAAGCTAGATTGCCTATCCAGCAAGCTCCGAGGATCTGCCTGTCTCCTCCTACTAAGTGCTGGGATTGTAAGAGCATATCACCATGGCTGGGTTTTTTTCCATTTTATTTTATATGAATGGATATTTGCCTACATGCATGTCTGTATATGTGCTATATGTATGTAGCGACTACAGAGTCCAGCAGAGGGCATTAGATTCCCTGAACTGGAGTTACAGATGGTTGTTAACCATCATGTGGATGCTAGGAACTGAAACCCAGATCCTCTAGAAGAGCAGCCAGTGCTTTTAACCACTGAGTAATCTTTCCAAACGATTGTCTTTTTTTTTTAAAAAAAATGAAAAAAAAGTGAAGTCAGTGTCTCTGAAGTTATCACTAATGGATTTGATGCTCTGACTTTCCCCTGTATGTCCAGGGGAAAGTCAGACTTGGAGGACAGACTCCGGAGCATTTGCTGGCACACATTGCCCCACAACAACTCAAGGACTTGTTCAGCCATCACAGAGTAGCCACAGTGACTGGAAGTTTCTGTTGGATCCATTCCTTCACATGGCTTTAGAATGATTACTATGCTTCTGAGAGTATTGATGCTTCTTTACCCAATCAGTATTTTATTTTTTTTATTAACCAAGTGAGTTAGATTGCAATTTTTAACTTCAAATCCTCGATGTCACAAATCCTTCCCGCCTTCAAATGTTGATGAGCGATGGAAAAAAAGTTTTGCTCTTGAGTCCAAAATAACTTCACAAGTTTAATGAGCAGGGCTACTATATGTTTACTTTATTAAGGAAGTCATTGGCAGGAGCATTAGAGCCACATCTCTCCAGTTCACCGGAACTCTAAGGACTTCCTGAAGAGCATAAACACGGATGACTGGCAGAGGAGAGGCAGCATCCAGGCTGATCCAGGACCAAAGACAAGGCCTAGAGGGGAGGATGCAGGAAGCAAGGTGAGGCTTGCTTCTGAAAACCTCCAACCTCATGTGCATATTCAGTTGGTAAGAGGGTTGGTTGTACATGGAATGGGAGGGATAGTATTCGAAGTTGTGCATATTAGGGTGACATGTGCAATGACTGGACACCCTTCTACAAGACCAAGGGGTCCAACCATTCCTCTGCTCTCACTAGAGCCTCTGGCAGCCTGAATGCTCCAGTGATCCAACAGGATGGAATCCTCTTATATCCAATGGTGCCCACCAGAGTGGGCTGAGTGTGTAAGAGTGAAGACCCTGGAAACCAGACCAAGGAGTTAATGGACTTGGCTCCAAGATTGTGAGAGACATTTGTTATCTGGGGACACACAGAGTGAAGAGTCACTGAAGAGGTTCTATTTCCTTCTTTTTAAAAAAATATTTGTTTTTATTTTATATGCATTGGTGTTTTGCCTGCATGTGTGTTTGTGTGAGTGTGTCAGATCCCTAGGCACTGGAGTTACAGGCAGTTGTGAGCTACTGTGTGGGTGCTGGGAATTGAACCTGGCTCCTCTGGATCATCTGGAAAAACTGCCAGTGCTCTCAACCTCTGAGCTATCTCTCCAGCCCCAAGATTCTATTTCTTGAATGACCAAGAAGAGTCAAGAGTGAGCCAGGTTCAGATGTCACTTTTCATACCATTTATTCCTGGAATTTTGCCTTTGGGAAGTAGTCTCTAATTGGATTATACAACTCTTTGATAACATTCTTTTATGACCAACTGTACTCAAACGATATGCTAATGATATTCTTACTGAGATACCATCCTCTGCCAAGGCTCTGGCTATGACTTGAGGAGACAGGCAAGCAACAGCAACTGTGACCTTCTCCCTTCACCTCAAAACTCAGGAAGAAGGCCACAATGAGCCAGCCCCACCCTGCTCCAATGCAGATAAAGACCCCAATGCCAAACCTCGCTGCTGTTGAGTAAAGTCCAGAGAAACACATAAATGAAAATTCTCATCAGTGTATGTATATTCATGAAAAGAGAAATGATTATCTCCTAATTCCCGAGCTTAGCTGAGATATAGATTACAAACCCTGTGATTACAAGAAGTGCCTAAACATGGATCAAAATGTAATAAGGCTTATCCTCCATCATGCCAATCTGACTCCCACCCTATATAAATTGCCACAAAAGTGGGTGGGGATGAGTGGGTGAATGCTGGTCTGCAGAATGGTGATGAGGGCCGAGAAGAGAGCCACAGCTTTGACCAACAGGGGGCTGGTGAACTAGATGACAGCATACCAGACACTGGCTGCTTGCCATAGGGACCAACTAGGCATTCGTTGATTAGCAAAGGTGGACTAGAGACAGCGGCTTGCCTGTGCCTAGGTGGAGTCTCGCTTCTGTTGACCCATGGACCTGCCTTTCACTATGTGGAGATGCCCAGAGAGAACCTAGAAGTCAGCTGACACAGATGGTTCTCTCTATGTGGTGACTTGATGGAATAGAGTTGTTCGCTTAAAGACGTTGAAAGAAACTTTACATTCTCTCTTTAAAACTTTGTATTTAAGAAAACGCTGCAAGGTGGCTGTGGCCAAATACTCTGGAAACTGTGAGATTGGCTGGGGCAGAAGATAATGAGGGAGAACATGATTTGAATGCTTGAGATACCAGAGAAGAGAAACTGCCATGGGAAAAGAGGGCACCACCAAAGAGGCTTTACTACCACCAGCCCAGACCGAGTACATGGGGATTTTATACTGAGCTAGGAATCAAAGAGCAATTCTCAATGTCACAGCCATCCTTAGGCTGAGCTGGGTACCAAATAGCAACCATTAGCATCACGGCCAACTTTACTGAGTTCAAGCCGTTTTGCTGCCGAGCCAAGTTGACCTCTCAGCATGGACAATTGCCCTAGAGGTCAATGGATTTAGCTGTTTTCCCCATGTCTGGCCTGCTCAGATTCCTTTTAAGATTAGACAGACCATACCAGGAAGAACCTGGGATGAAAATGAGCAGGGGACATCTCTCTGTGCCCATCACCTCTTGGCAGAGTCTCCCTCTGTATAAGATGAGGTCCAGTTGCTCCTGTGGTAAATATCGTGTCTGGCTCTGGGGTAGCACTGGCCACAATTTCAGTTCATTTCTTTTCCTCCATTGCTGTTTTCTCATGTGGTTGTGAATGCCAGTGAGGAAGAACAAAGTCTTCCCCTTTACTATGGTGCCCCTAGGGCTTAGTATATGTTGGCACATTCAGAATGTTTGGGGAACATATTGGAGGGGAAGCAGAAGCAGGGAGCAAGGTGGTGTGGGAGTCATGGCATTGTCAGGAGGTCAGCTGATGATCTGGCCTTTCTACAGCATGGAGAATGGCGAGTGTAGCACCTAGACACTGGTCCTTCTCATGAATCAGATGTGTACCTGTGGGCGATATCCCCATCTAAAGGGAAGCTGAATGTGACCAACATGGTAGGTACATAGACTGGTTACAGACAGTCTTTACATCACTCGTGTCCCCTGATGCCTCTCAAGGCCCATGATGGAGTGCTGTTCTGCCAGCTTCCATTTAGGATAGCTAAGGCCAGCCCCTTGAGGAGCTCCTGTGTCTTGCTGGAGGCTGCCTGAAAACTTACAACCCAGGTTGCCTTCTTCACAGCTGATCAAAAGTCCTGGAAGCTAAAGTTCTCCTAGAGATGGTTTTCATCGCCCTTAGATTTGCAGGTTGAATGGGGACATCCTAGCTTACTTGTCCCTTTACTAGATTAATTCTCATGGGGGTTGATATCTTTCCTACCACTTCCCCAGAGGCTTAAGCTCCACGTGCCCACCCCAACAGCCTCTCCATACCTCTTGCACTGGCTCATATCCCTCTCCTGAGCTTCTCTCCCCGGGGTCCCACACTTGCCTTTGATCCCCCCCGCCCTTAGAGTATGCTAGGGGAAGCCCTGGTGGTTGCTCATGGTCAGTCCTTTACCATGGCACTCACAAGATCAGCAGGGACAAAACATGTGTGCATTGGTGTCAGCAGGGCACTCAGGGTCCCAGCACAGGCGTCCTCTGGGGAATCCTGAGGTCCTAGCCCTGTTTTCTACCTTGGTGAGTCTTGGGGCGTGGCTGGCTGGTGGAATGGTCACAGCCCGGATGCAGGTCCCATAAATCAACACACTATAACTATGAAAAGAACTAGAAAAGCCATCATTCTCTGCTGATGTCCCTGCATCAGGAGTGATTCCCCAGAATACTACCCTGGAGTTAGTGTTGAGCAGCTGGGAGCAGTCTCCTGTCTGTACCTGCAGATAAATGCAGGTGACCTTCCTCTGTGATGGATGGGTAATGATGGCAGCTGGGTACACAGGGATGTGGCACCGATGCCTGGCTCATTGGGAGATGGATTCTCCTTCATACCAACAATGCATCTCTTTGCTTTAACTTTGCTGAAGGGAACAATGTCAGCGCATCAAGAATAATCTCAGTATTAAGAGCACACCAGCATCTTCTGAGCATTTGTTATGGTCTAAGCACCGGATACAACCTGCTGTCTCATTTAATCTCCACCTACAGGCTCTCAACTGGCTACTGTTCTGTCCCGCTCCATCTCACAGACAAGGCAGTTGAAGCTTCTAGAAGGTTCAGTGACTTGCCTGAAGTCTCACCCTGTTAAGAAACTGAGTGGAAGGCATTGAACCCCACACTAAGGTATAAGGCTGCTACCAAAACCAAGTGCATTATGTATGGAGTTGGGTGTGAAATGATAGCGGTATCCCTTGTTCATCAATGATTAAAAGCTTAGGATGTTGGTGACAGGAGAGTATACAAGAAGAGTCTCTTCAGAGCACTAGGCTCTATGAAGTTATGTAGACCACACCCAGGCCACTGGCCTTAGGTAGATGGGCTTAGAAGAAAGTGATGAGATTACGAACAAGGGTCTCAGTATCTCATCCTGTTTCCTCCAGAGCCTTCCTCGGAAGGCTCACAATAAGTCAAAAGGTTTCAGGGAGCCCTGTTATTGACCGGGACGACTGTTCACTTTCCATTAGGAGCTGAATTGGTCCACTGGACAGAACCGCACTAACACAAGCATGCCCCCGTCAGGACCTGCTGAGAGTCTAGCTCTACCATCAGAGCAGAAGAGACCCACAAGCTGGGTGTCTCCTGGATCTCAGGCTCATATGAGGTGCAAACATGGATGAGGAATGTTGACGCATGCAGATCTACTGACCATAGAGCCCCGGACTGAGCCAGGGTGGGTGACTGGGACGGTTAGGTTTTACTTGTCAACTTTCCACAACCTAGGGCCACTTGAGAAGAGAGCCTCGGCTGGGGAACTGTCTAGATCAGGTCGGCCTGCAGACATGTCTGTGGGAGACTGTCTTGATGGCTACTGAGGTAAGAAGATAAATACTATTTCATGGGCTGGGTCCCGAACCGTGTAAGAGGTAAGAAAGCTAGCTAGCTGAAACAGAAAACAAGCAGGCAATATGAGAGCATTCATTCATTCATTCATTCATTCATTCATTCATTTTTTTTTCTTCTCTTGTCTGTGGGTGTGGGCAATGGTCCCAGGCTCCTGCAGCTGAGACTTCTCTGCAATATTGGACTGTAACCTGGAATCGAAGACAAATCAAGCCCCTAGGTTGCTTTTGGTCAGGAGGCTTTGTCACAACAGAGGTGAAACAAGAAGAGAAACCTCTCATCAAAACAAAGCATCATCATCCAAATTTCCCCATGGTCCTCCTGGCCTTCAGGAAGACAGTAGCCAACTCCAGAGTGGTACATGTGGGGGAGCTTGCAGCTCATAGCTCAGGACATGGACACTCTTTTGACTCTTGGTTTTCTCATCATCTATGAGATGGAGATTGCTGGACCCAGCTCTCAGGGTAGGAAATGACTAGTAGGTGGCGCAGGGGTGGGGGTGGGGTGTATTGTATCTAAATCCTCAGCTCAATGATGGGAGAGTCCAGTGGCTGTTTATAGAGTCAAGTTTATGGGACAACTGAAAATAGAGGGGCTGGGACCAGGGCGATGGCTTGGTTAGTAATGTCTTAACACACAGCCTGAAGACCTGTGCTCTATCTTCAGCACCCACGTGAAAATCTGGGCATGGTAGTGTATAGCTGCAATCCCAGCATTGAAAAAGTGGTGGCAGGGGGATCCCAGGACTTGATGACCAGCCAGCATAGCAGAAACTGCCATCTCCAGGCTCAGTAGAGACTCTGCCTCAAAAACTATAAGGTGGAGAGTGATTGAGAAATACCCAATAAAGGACCAGGGAATTATAAACACAGGAGAAGCAATCATTTGTCTAACCAATCAGGAAACAAAGAACATATGGTGTATGTAATTTGAAAGAGGTCTCAGTGGGGGAGAGTTTTAGAGGATGTTGGAACACCACCCACCATCTCAAAACTCTGAGACTGTTCTCTCTGTAAGTTTTTTACGGGGTGCTACTGAATCTCTGGAGTCGCGCATTAAGAATGACTCCTCTGCCCCCCAGTATCTACCTCTTGACACCGAATCTCACCGGTTCCTTCCCATGGCTGCTCTAGAGTTAAACCTAGAGTCTGCTGAAAAAAGGAAGACAGTGACCAGGACCATTCTGCACCCACCGAGGCATCCATCCCACCCAGCCGTCCGAATCTTATGCATTTTACGGGATAATATCAATCACAAAGCAAAGTGTGGGCTGGTTTATGTTTCCTGGAGATGTGTCTGCCCATAACTGAATAGCTTTGTGCATTAAGAAATTCAATGTGCATAAAGGATTCAATTTTTCCCTGAAAATATGACAAGTATATAAAGCAATAGCACCTGAAACATTCCTAAACTTTACGGAAGGACATGGCTGTGGGAGGAAGATTGGCCCTCATCTCATCACATACACGTACGATACAGAGACGGGGCATGCTCGCAGCCCCCTGATGCACCATGGACTTTAATGCTGGGTTCATGTTGTTTTCAGCCCATCCGTATTCCAGTCGCTCACACTCAGGGTCTGGGGACCGCACACGGGAAGAAGGAATCATTCTTTGCTGTGCTCACACTCTGGCCTCTTTAATAGCTTTCTCCATCCATCTTGCTGACCTGGTCTGCCCCTCAGCTCCTCTAAGTAGATTTCTGTAAACATCACGATCAAAGTCCAGGGTCTCTCTCATTAGAAGTCCCCTCTCCATCAAAAAACAACCCCTGGAGAGGTGCCAGGAGGCTGACATGCCCTGAAGTGGTCTGACTTACCTTCACCTGCAC
>LOJH01058590.1:8615-19729 GCA_001685095.1 Ellobius talpinus
CTATGTTCATAGCAGCATTGTTTGTCATAGCCAGAAACTGGAAACAACCTAAATACCCTGCAACTGAAGAATGGATGAGGAAAATGTGGTACATTTACACAATGGAGTACTACATAGCAGAGAAAAATAATGACACCTTGAAATTTGAAGGCAAATGGATGGATCTAGAAAACATCATACTGAGTGAGGTAACCCAGACCCAGAAAGACAAATATAATATGTATTCACTCATAAGTGGCTTTTAGATATAAAGTAAGAAAACCAGCCTACAATTCACAATCTCAGAGAACTTAGACAACAATGAGGACTCTGAGACATATATGGATCTAATATACATGGGAAGTAGAAAAAGACAAGATCTCTTGAAATTGGGAGCTTGGGGACCTTGGGAGAGGGTAAAAGGGGAGGAGAGAGAAAGAGAGGAGAGTACAGAAAAATATATAGCCCAATAAAAAACTATAAAATAAAAGAATTTTCCAGAGCCCCATGACTTTAATCTCAGCACTTTGGGAGGCAGAGGAAGGTGGATCTCTATGAGTTTGAGGCCAGCCTGGTCTACATAGCAAGTTCCAGGCCATAGGGAGATCTTGTCTTTAAAAAAAAATATTAACCAGTTCTGAAAGAGAGCTAAATGGGCTATTCGCCGGTATGAAGACACGCCCCAGAGCTGAAGTTAGTCATGGGAGTGTGGTATCAGCCTTAGGGAAGAATAAATAGGACTGGAGGATGAGGCTCAGTGATGGAGTACTCACCTAGCCTGGGCAAGACCCTCAGTTCGATTCCCAGCACCGCAAAAGAGACAGGAGGTAAACAAATAGTTCAGTGCAATGTAAGTGTGGAGGCAGAATGTCATCTGTCCCCACATGGAACCTCTGGCTGTGACCTTATTTAACAAAGGATCTTTGATGGGATAAGAACAGACTAGAATTAGAGTGGTTCCAATGGCTGGTGCTCAAAGGTGTCAAGTACACAAGACCCAGGAGAGCAGGCATGGAAAGCTGAGGCAGGCTAGAACAAAGCTGCCACAAGCCCAGGAAAGCCTGGGGCCACCAGGGCCTATGACAGGGAGGAAGGACTTTTGGAGGGGGCAAGGCTGGGCGCCACCTGGTTTAGGGGCCTCTGTGGTTTTCAACTGCCCAAACCATGTTGACTTGTTGGAGTGGAGTCTTCAGCTTCTCCACTTGTGACCCCCTCATCCCTGGGAACTCTCTACCTGGCCCTGGGTATATAGGTGAACAAAATAGATAAACAAAGCACTTATGGTAATAGGTCCAGAAGAAATTTATTTGACAATGATTATTTTGTACACATACAACTTTACTATCTATTGATGCCAGAGAAAATCTGCACACTAATGAGGTGCATTTCTCATTGATTTTTACATAAAGAACTGGATCTTGCCTGAAGATTTGGTACTACAATGTGCAAAGGATCTTTAATACTGTTCAACAATGATTTATACTTTATTTCCCTAAACATCAATGCTGAGGACATCCCTTCCCATAAATGCATATTACAAAATGGCAGAAAAATAGTTTCAGGATTCGTTGGAAAGTCTGTGCCAACCCCAAGCCAAAGTGTATTTGAAGTTTTCTGTTGTTCTTGTTTGTTTGCTTTTTATTAAAATTCAAAACCAGGCAGGTGGTGCCCACCTTTAATCCCAGCACTTGGGAGGGAGAGGCAGACAGATCTCTGAATTTGAGCCCAGACTGGTCTACAGAGTAGGAAGCTAGGACTACACAGAGAAACCCTGTCTCAAAATTAAAGTAAATTTAAAAATTCAAGTTAGCAACTCAAAAAGTTATTTTTAAAGGCAAACATTCTAGCATAAGGCAGACTAAAGATAGACTAATGTGTTACTTCATGCAGAATGATAGTGGTAGGGAAATCTCAGAATGACTTCTGTAATTAAACCATTAATTTTCTACAAGAGCAGAAAATTTTGCTTCACAGTAAAAACAAAGTGATTCACCACATACAGTAATCTCAGATATGATGCAAGGTATTGCAGATGGGGTTCGCTGGTGCTGCACAGCGTGATGGAAGTCCCAGTGTCAATGTGCATGTTGTGTGCTCAGAACAAAGGCCGCAGAGAAGTCATGCAATGCAACACAGTGCTCCCCGCCAGAAACGCCTTGGGTTCATTGCATGGCTGGTTTGGAATGAATCTGGGGTCACTGGATATTCAGAAACCTCTTGCTGCTACCGAAATCTCTGACTACCCCACATTCAGTTATGTGACACCTTAAAAGAGGTCACTGCCCACAGCTTATGAGCCGAGTGACAACGGATTCACACAGTCACCTGAATTTCCACCGAGTCCCTGGTGTGATGCTACAGGGGATCTTTTCAAATAGTGGTGGAGCAACTTGCTATTTAAGGCGAGAAAATTGCCTTAGCCATCAAAGGTAAAAATACATTTATTTTAAATGAATCATAGAGCTAAAAGCCAAGATCATAAAACTTCAGAAGAGATCAGGAGACATGTTATGAGCCTTCAGTAGGCGAAAATATAAAACACAGAAAAACATTAAACAAAGAAGAAAAAAGTAAAATGGATTTCATGAAACCCAGATTTTCAACTGTTCAAAAGATACCATCAAGGTCTGGAGAGATGGCCCAGCAGATAAAGTCACCTGCTGTCAAGACTGATGGTCTGAGTTCAGCTTCTGGGATCTGTGCAGTGGAAGAAGAGAACTGACCCCTGAGGGTTGTCCTCCAATCTCTACACGCATGCCATGGCATGAGCACACCTCCCTTACACACAGACACACACACACAGACACACACACACACACATACACACTCCACAAAATAAATATGTAAAAAAAATTAAAGATACCCTTATGGGAAAGGAAGTTGCAGGTGAAATATCTATACTTACATCTAACAAAGTATTTGTGTCCAAAGTATACTAAGAACACACATGTACTTAATACTCAGCAGTGAAGGGGCTGGAGAAACAGCTCAGCAGTTTCTGAGCATGCACTGCTCTTGCAGAGGACTCAGGTCTGGTTCTCAGCACCTGCTTTGGGCAGCTCACAACCACCTGTAACTCCAGCTCCAGGGAGACCTGGTGGCTCTGGCTTCAGCAGATATCTGCGCTCATTTGTGTGCATGTTCACATGTGTACATACACATGCGCGCGCGCACACACACACACACACAAAAGGTCGGCAGTGAAATGTGTACTGTAGCAGCTTCCTGGTACATCAGAGGTGTACAGTAAGTATCCAATGCGCCCTTCCTGCTGCTGTCTCTCTGCAGGGACATGCATCTACCTTTTAAAGCAGGCTGTAGCTGTCCTGTTCCACCCAAGAGGTAAGCAGCCCACTGCATAGTCTGTCTGCGGGTATATGCTGACCCAGTATTTGATGGGAGGTAGCTAAGCCCAGATTCTGGGAGGGAGAAGAAACAGGCATCCTTTTTGATGGGCAGGACAGTGAAGACTGTAGCATATGGCGAATAAAGGACTGTGATCATTTTTGCAATCCACTCTGTTCCACCCACCACCACCCCATTCTGTGTCAAGGTCCAGAGAAGTTGAGTAACTCTTTGAAGGCCACACAGCCAGCAAATGGCACAGCTGGACTGCAGTGTCAAAGGCTCCTGCAGCAGAACCTTGACTCTAATCTTCAGGCATTTCCAACATTTTTACGATGTGTAATTCCCTCTTTCCCCTCCAGTTTACAGCCTGAGAAGATGAGAACATGATGAAACAGGAAGCCCACAAGCTGTGGGTCCTTCTGAGGTGATTCCAAATGTGACCTAATTTCTAAACAGAACAGAAACCCGTGTCCTTTGGGCAATGTGGGGGCTGAGATGGTCCCCGGGATATATTACCCTCAGATCCACAGTGGCTCATAAAAATGTCCATACAAGCCATTCCCTAAGAACTGATGGGGCTTCAGGTTCTTCGCTGGACTCAGGAGGACATATGTGGTGGCCATGGCATGTTCCAGGGGGAGAGGAAGAAGGGGAGAAGCCTTCTCTGCACAGACTGAACAGCTAGGCAACCAGTTCCTATACTAATCCCAAGACTTAGCAAGCAGATCCGACCCCCTCCTCTACCACGTTTAAGAACTCTATCAGGCTGTTGCCAAAACAAGTCAACTTGGAACTGTGACAGGTGTCGGACACATGAGGCTGACCACCACCAAGGGAGCTTTATTGTTTCTGAGATCTGAACAGGGCGTGGGTGAAACAGTTGGACCAAGCTCACTCAGGACAGGGTCCAACTGGGTGGTGATTGCCCAGCCAGGCAGATGCAGGGTGTGGGCAAGTGTGGACGTGAGAAACGAGGAGCCTGGCAGTGTTCGCATATACATTGACAAAGGGAGGAAGCGCCTGCAGCTGGGAGCTCTTGTCTAGAACAGGAGCTATAGAACGTTGCATCTGCACGTTTGAATGAGTCTGTCTCTTTCCAAGGTAGACAGAGTGGGTCTCACACTTGCCCAGTCAGCACTGAGCTGCAGAGCTTGGGTACCCCCCTCCTGCCTATGGGGAGAGCCTGACGCTCTCGTAGACCTCAGGGGAGCTATTTGAAAAAGATACCAGGTAACTATGGCACCCAAGCGTGGACACTGTGGGTATGCAGGTGCCCAGGGCTTCCCGATGTCTCTCAGTTGGACAGGCTGGAGAATATTCAGAAAGGAGACCGCACTCTTCTTGGTGGATGAGGAGTGATCAAGGGTAAGTGGTTTCTTAGTGTGTCCAGGGAGATAGACCTGGCAATCTCCGAACCCCAGTACTAGAGATGGCTCCTGTTCTGGAAGCCTCCTTGTTATTGTGACAAAGCACTGACCAAAAGCGACCTCAGGAGAAGTGTTTATTTCATCTTACAGTTCCAAGTGATAGGCCATCACTGTAGGAAGCCAAGACAGGAATCTGGAGGCAGGAGGTGAAGCAGAGACCATGGAGGAACATGCTTCCTGACTTGTCCAGCTAGCTTTCTCATGGAGACCAGGCCCATCTGCCTAGGGGTGGTACCACCTACTGTGGCATTGGCCTTCCTACTCAATTATCAACTAAGAAAATGTTTCACAAACATGGCCAGAGGCCGATCTGATCTGGGCAGTTCTTCAGTTGAGGGTCCCATTTCCCGGGTAGCAAGTGGACACACACTAAGTAGAACATTCCTGAGGCCCTGCTGTGACAGATATCCATCAGTGTGGGTGAGACTAATGTCGGGTACTGGGAGGAGGGGAGGCAACAGACTAAAACTGGGGGTCTTAAGTACACACCCCCATAAATGGAAGTGGCTCAGACCGGGGCTTCACGCTGCTCAGAGGACTCTCTAGGTGCTAAGTACAGGCTTCCAGGCTACACAGAAAGCTTGGGGTTTGGATGCAGATCCTGGGTTTTCATGCAGGCAGCCTGACTTTGGTACCTGGCATGCATGATTCCAGTTTCCTTTTTCAAAGGAGGCTGCTGGTGGGTATCAAACAGACACTGATCCAGTGCGTCCCTCACGTCCAGGCCATTGTATGGTCATTTCTTCTCCCTTAGAGACTGTAACATTTAAGATTCCCCAACTCCACACATCGCTGGGGACTGGCGGTTTTCCTGTCAGCGCGGTGCTGCAATAGCACACATCCAGGCCCACAATCCCTTTCTCTGCAACAGCCATGCCCAAAACTGGAATTCCCGGAGATGCACCACTTGGAGCAGGACGGACTGCCCTGCCCCAGGCATGGTTCCTCATAAAACCTGACATGGACAAGGGGGCCTGGCATATTTTATTTACAATCTGCCTGTGATCTGCTTCAGAAATATTAGTGAGTCCCAGTGAAGCAGATTGCTGGTGTGGGGATGAATGGAGGAGTCTCATAGTGGATGAAACATACATAGCATTTTTCTCCCTATAATCTGGGAAGTTCTGAATGCTGGAATAAACTCCCAGGGAATTTTCTGAGAAGGGGCCTATCTTACTGTAATGAAAAAATTTGGAATTATTAGCTCTAAACATCATCTTTGAGATTATTTATGACCTTGGCCCTCCTAATCAATTAGCAATTGAAATAGCCCCTTCTACTGTCTCTCTCCTATAGGCATCTTCTAATCAGTGCTTGGAACCTTCTAGAACAAAAATACACATGTAGCTGACTTTAGCTTCTAGAGGAGGTCTTTTGTCTGCACCAGATCTGTCTCCTTTGAACCTACCTTCCTGGTTCCTAGTTAGCCCTTTGGAACCCAGAGAGAGCCTGGCAGCCCCTCTACAGCCAGATCCATCCTTGACCTGCTATCTAATTCGGGGGGTAAAAATGGGGGGCTCTTATTCAGAAGAAAATTTGAAACAACCCAAGGGAAAGACAGCATTGAAGGTACTAACAGAGAAAAGATATCTCTGCTGTTCTTTCTCCCCTGGTGTTTGTACTTAACTATTTAATAAATGGTCGGGGGATGTCAAAATGTGACGTCATTGGCCTGAATTTGATTGAACGTATTGGGATTGTGTTTCTAAGGTCTGGGCAGTGCTGGACCATGAATCCTGAGTCTCCTGCATCCTAAGTACATGATCACTAAGAACACACTCACCCCACTTCTGGTTTCAAATGAAAACGTAAGGACGTTGAGTTTGTAAGTGGAATGGTGGAAGCGATGCAGTTTGTCACTTGAGATGACAACACCCTTAGGGCCTAGCTCTCCTCAGCTGAGTCTTCTGGTGGTGTAGTCAGCAGCACCTCACACACTCGCATACAGAGACACCAGTCATCTGTGCTTAATCAATGGGACCCCCTGCCCTGTCCACTCCGGGTACCACTCTCCCCTAACGCAGGAGGTGGAAGTGACCCCTAGCCTGGCCTCCAATTTGTCTTCTTGCCAACTTACCAGTTTAGTAGTCACATTAGACTTCAGGTCTAGATCCATCCCCAGAGCGTGGATGAGCAGAGTGTGTGCTATTCTCCAAAGCCAGCACAGCAAATCCCATACAACCCCGAGTTAGGCATGGCCAATCCTTGCAACCCCACCCTCAGGTTACTTGCACTCGGCTGGGAAGTCCTGACCACTATAGCTGTTACAGTCCTGGCCTCCAATGCCCTGGAAACAGGTCAAGAAGGAAATGCGACTCAGAAGGAATTCTGGGCAACTCCCAGGTGATACTTCAGTAAGAAGGGAGTTAGGGTTGGGGGTGGTGGAAAGGTGACCCCCAATGTAGAGCCACTGGGATTTCTCATACTTCTACTCTGGAGCTGGGACTGATCTTCATAAGTGTTCAAAAGTGAGACAAAAGTGTTGAGGTTTTGCATCCCTAAGTAGCTAATCACCAGCTGTGACTTCACCTGGAAGGAGGTGGGACAAAGGGGGTGGCAGAGGACGGACACTGCTCAGGGAAGGATGCCTAGGATCATAGACAACCTGCAGTCAACAAATGGAGTTCTGTCGTGAAGGATGACTGATGACCTTCATTTATGTTAATGAGCAAGATTAAAGGGATCGTCTCAGGCTGCAGGGAGCCTTGGGGGTTACCATAATATCCACACAAACTTATCTGGCCACATAGCTTAAATCCAAGTCAAGACAGCTCTGGGGAAATAGGGGAACTTTAGTAATAATTTTCAGTGTGGTAAGTTTCAGCATCACTTCACAGATGGGGAAACTGAGGCACAGAAAAGAATACTTGCCCACTTGTGAAAAGCAGTGGCCATGTGGCCGGGCCAGACTTCACACAGACAAACTTTGAAAACATCACTGAAGTGATAGCAGAATGGTGATGAGCGGTTCTGGGGTGTAGACCATGGGAATAGAAGACGCCCAAGCTTGGCTGGCACTCTGAGAAGAGCACTGACTAGGTTAGGTGTCCTAGCCATGTGAGAAGAGGGGAGGAAGTGGGTGTCTTGCATGGTTTTCTGCCATCTTGGACACATGAGACGGGGTAAGTTATAAAGAAAAGAGGTTGCTATGGCTCGAATGTGACCTCTCCCCTCTGGAAAGTCTTCTTGAAGTTTCATCTCCACTGTGAAGTGCTAAGGATGAGGTCTCTACCCACCTCTGGTGGATGAGCGTGGGGCCTGGGGAGATGATTAAGATTATCTGAGGACACTAGGGTGGGGCCATCAGGATTGAACCTGGTGTCTTTCTAGAAGAGAGAACCCATGTGACGCTGTGTGAGGCCTTGGGCCTCTGCCAGCAGGAAGTCCATTACCAGATGTGGCCAGTTGACATCAGACCAGGATTATGAGCCAAAATAAACCTCTTTTACAACTTACCCAGCCTGTGGTCTTGTCTTATCAACAACAGAATAGGAGCTGAGGCAGAGGTTTACTTTGGTTCGTACTTTCACAATCTGGGAAGTCCAAGGCCAGTTATCTACATGTGGGTGCAGGGGGAAGGACTCCAAGGCCAGTTATCTACATGTCAGGGAGGGGGTCCTTCAAGGGCTTCACATGACTGACTTCAACTCACACTGGAAGAAGAAAAGCAAGCAGGTGTGTGCAGAGAACACAAAATGCCTGGGACCAGCAGCCTGTATACTGATACCCACTTTAGCGATAACCAATTCAGTTCCCAGACAGCAAAACTCACCCACTCCTGAGATAATTAGTCCTGATCCCCAGAGCTAGCCATTAATCCCTCAGGAACCTCATCTCAGTACTGGTCCACTGGGAATTAAGACCCCAAACATGAGCTTTAGGGGACATGTTCCAGTCATAGCAGGGGAGGAAGGCACCTACAAGCTTTCATGGGTGACACACCTCACCCCACACTGGCATTGATGTGATAAATGAAGCCAGGAGATGGCTTTCACAAATGACATATGTTTATCACAGAATAATTCAATATAAAACAATAAGCCACATGTAATCAGTCAGTCATCTGCACAAAGCTTCCTACTAATGAACCACACACGCACAGTCCTTCCGGATGGGAGCAGATAGCTCCAAGACCTTCCCGTTAGGAGACCACCAGACAGCCCGAGAATGACCCCAGAGTGGTGGATCTGGACTGCATCTGGTATAAGACTCTCTCCCACCAGAAAGTTTCCAGCCAGAGGCTCTTGCCCAGTGTTAGAAAACAGACAGAGACCCAAGCCCCATGCTGGCAACAAAATTCTCAAAGCTAAGGACATCATGATCAGGAGGCTTAGAAGTACAAAGTCAGCTGCCTGCATCTGGGGAGAGCTTCATGCTGCTTCAACACAGTGGCAAACATAAAGGCAGTTTCCAGGGGATCTCGGATCCTCTGGGGCTCACGCTGCTCAAACCTTGCCATATGTAAAATAGAAACTCTTAACTCGTCCTGTGTCCAGTGTTGACTGAGTTATCCCACACGTGGTGCTGTGGGGTTTGCTGGCGTGCAAATGGGTTAGCTTCTAAAACAAGAAATGATACAATACCTCGGCCAGAGCTGGAGCCAAGCATCACAACACCTGTAGGCAGTGATTTGGATGGGAAGTGCTTCACATAGTCTCCAGGACTTGAACACTGTCCCTGGTAGGTGGTGCTGTTTGGGGAAGTTTGGGCTGGGCAGAGAGGGTTTGCTGCAGGAAGTATGTTACTGGGGCTGGGTTTTGAGAGTAAAGCCTTGAGCCTCTTCTAATTTGTTCTCTCTCTTTCATGATTGAGGTTGAAGAAGTGAGCTCTAAGCATCCTAGTTTGGCCACCACGTCTACCCGATGCCAAGCCTGCCTGCCATGATGGACTCTTATGCTCTGGAATCATAAGCCCAAAAAACCCTTCTGTCTGTAAGTTGCTTTTGGTCATAGTGTTTTAACACAGCAACAGAAAAGCAAAATATGCAGCACAAATAACACACACATGTACCCTGTGCAAGGGACTCAGAGAAGAGAGGCAAATGTGAGGATGAACTCGGGATTCACTTTGGCCATGATGCTTGAAGTATGCATTTATGGGAACTATATGTTCATGAGAAGTTGGCTTTTTAGGGTGGATGGAGAGAGAGAGAGAGAGAGAGAGAGAGAGAGAGAGAGAGATTTTCAAAAGATCCAGAGACCATGGCTGATTAGTGTTTATTATCTGTGATATGGAAATTACTGACATTTTAAAAAAAAAGCCAAGAGTGGACTAGAAAGATAGGTCAATGGTTAAAAATGTCTGCTGCTCTCCCAGAGGACCAGGGTTTGGTTCCCAGCACCCACACCACATGGTGGCTTACAACTTCTTGTAACTCTACAACTGCCTCTACTCTAGCTTCAAGGGATCCAGTGTCATCTTCTGGCATCACTGGGTATGTGTGTGCGCATGCACACAAGCACATGCACATATACACAAACAAACAACACACAGATACACGCACGTGCCCATAAATAATTTTAAGGGATATCCAGGAATAGAGCAGTAGAGCAGATAAGGGTTGAGTACAAGGGGAGGCTGAGATAAGGGTGTCAAGGAGGGGGACTGGGAGAGCAGGCTGATAAGATCAAGGGAGGGAGTGTAAGGAGGAGGGGCCGGTAGTTTCCATGTGGTAGGCAAATGAGCATGATCAGATCTCATGCAGTTCACCTCTGTGAGAACTGATTTTGGGGACCCAGGACAGTGAAGCCTGAGGATTGGATTAAGAATGAGCAAGGATCTGCACATGGAGTCAGGGAGGGTGTGGTCAAGAACTTGCCTACCCGTGGGAAGGAGAAGGGAAACAGTCGATCCAGTAAGAGCATGAGTTGAGGGAAGTTTGTAAAAGGAGGGAGAGCTAAGACAAGTCTGTGCTTCTGGGACAAAACTAATAAGGAGATTGGTACAGGAGCTCACTTAAGAGATGGGAACAATCGAGGGGGCCAGACCCTGAGAAGGCAGACATTCAAAACAAGTGTAACCTACCTTCTGTAAACACCAACCAAGGAATGGGAATTACAGAGATTCAGCTGTAGAAGAGGAGAATGGTAGCAAAAGAGAAGTGTTCTGACTGTGTGTCCATTCAGCTGCCTAAACATCCATCCATATATCATCTATCCACTAATTCATACATCCAAACATCATCCATGTACATGCTACCCACCTGATCATGTTCCCAAATACACACCCATCCATCTACTCAACTGACCACCCTTCTGTCTATCTACCTACTGATCTATCCATCTGCCAATCCACTCAAACACCCATCCACCCACCCATCCATCCATCCATCCATCCATCCACCCACCCACACATCCATCC
>LOJH01058591.1:0-11386 GCA_001685095.1 Ellobius talpinus
GATCCATTGTCCTTGGCTTCTCAGTCAGCTCTCCTTGTCAGCCATGTTCAGAAATTAAGTCAACATGTCAAAGAGACATCTACACTTAGTCACAATAGCCAAGAACCGTAAATAACCTAAGTGCCCATCAACTGACAAATGAGTACAAAGAATGTGGAACACTGACACAATGAAATACTATAGCACCATAAGAAGAACAAAATCCTGCCAAATGCAGCAACAAATAGACCTGGAGATCACCAGTTTCACTAAAGAATCCAGAAACAGGAAGACAAGCATGCATAATCTCACTTACATGTGGAATCTAAAGAAATCAGTGTCTTAGAAACTGAAGGTAGAATGGTGGTTACCTGAAGCTCCTAGAAGTAGAGGGAAGGAGGAATGGGAAACTTCATCAGTGGCTTCTAGGTTACACTCAGAGAGGAACAATACATTCTGGTATTCTAAATTTTAAAAATGTTTTTATTATTATTTTTTTGTGTGTGTTTGTATGAATGTATGCCATGTGTGTGCAGTTTCCTCAGAGGCCAGAAGAGGCCAAGGGATCCCCTGGAGCTGGAGTTACAGGTGATTTCTAACTGTCTAACACAGGTGCTGGGAATTGAACTCAGGTCATCTAGAAGAGCAGAAAGCACTCTTAACCTCCGAGTCATCTTTTTAGCCCCAGTTCTGGTGTTCTAATGTATAGCAGGGTGACTAAAGACAAAAATTTAACATACACACAAACACACACATGCACATACACATACTTCTACAAGGTACAAAGAGGGGCTCGACCGTTTTCACCAAAAGAAAGGACAGATGTTCAAGAACATGTTTAACATGACTTAAACACTGTAATTTGTAAACATATCAAAACATTCTGCTATGCTCATGTATTGACAAGAGTTAATACTGTGAAAATTGCTATTTTACCAAAGACAATCTACAGATTGATGTATCCCAAGACAATCTACAGATTAATGTATCCCATGTAGGAACACCATGACATTCTTCACAAAAATAGAAAAAAATCCTAAAATTAATATGAGAGTATAGAAGATTCTGGATAGTCAAAGTGATTATGGGCCAAAAGAACACTGCAGGATATGTTGGAATACTGTGTTAAAATTGTACTACAGAGCCACAGTAGCAAAACTAGAATGATACTGGCATGACCACATGGAATGGAGGACCCAGAATTAACCGACATAGCTAGAACGACTTGTTTTTTGACAAAGATGCCAGAAACATATGTTGGCATAAAGGCAGTCTCTCTAGGAAATGGTGTCGAGAAAGTGTATATTCACATGCAGAAGAATCAAAGTAGATCAAAATCTTTCCATTTGTACAAAATCAATTTAAAGTGTATAAAAGACACAAAAGTCTGAAACTATTAGAGGCAAAGATAGGAAAGGTGTTTAAACATAGCGGCAGAAGCAAGGGCTTTCTGAAAAGGACTCTGACAACCTTGAAAATGACACAGAGAAGGACAAATGGGGTTCTTTGAAATAGAAAGCTCTACATAGCAGAGGAAACAGTAATGGAGTGAAGAGAAATCCTACAGGATGGGGTAAACCTTTGCTAACTATACGTCTGACAGAAGATTAATATACATCATATATAAAGAACTCTGAAAACCAAGTGCTACCCGTCCAAACACTCTCCAACAACCCGACTGATAAGTGGCCTAATGAAATGAACAAGAAGTTCTCCAAAGATGAAGTACAAATGACCAATAAGCATGAAAAAAAATGTTCAACATACCTGATCATCGGGGGAATACAAATAAAATAGTACTGAAATTCCATCTTATCTGAGCCAAAATGGCTATCAGTACTAGGAAGTCTGTTGTAAGATTTTGCCTTATAGACACAATAGAGAAGCTACACCCATGAAATCTCAATACTGTGGTTGCCTAACCAAGCCCTAAACAATGACAACACCAGTTGACATGCCAACATGGATGGGAGACATCTCACACAGTCCTGCCCCTAGTTGAAGAGCTAAGGGTAATTAGCAATTGCAGAAGGAGAGATAACAATTCTTACCTAGGGATAACCCCCCCAATGTTATTGGACACCAAATAGTTATCCCTAAAAACATATACATATAAGCAACACTAAATGGACTCGGCAGGCCATATTTATATATTTATTTGCATATATCTATCAATATACAGCAAATATAGAAAAAAGAGGCCATGAATTTAAGAGGGAGTTGGGGGCATGGGATACGTGGGAGAGAGGAACAGAAGGGAGAAGAGAATGGATGTGATTATATTTTGTAGCATGGATGTTTGTTGGTCTTAATAATAAAAATCCAGAGTCAGATATAGGGTTAATGCTGAAGATCAGGGAAGCCAAGAGGCCATCTACTAGAGAGTTCTTTTAAATTTACCAATGCTCAGACTGAAGGGGTGATCCTGTCCTTAGACTGCGTCACCAGACTCCATCTGTCTCCACCAAACCTGAGACTGCTCTGAGTTCCTGTATCCTTCTGCCTTCTATTCCTCTCTCCACCCAGGCACATCACTCCTGTCTCAGCCTTCCTAGTGCTGGGATTAAAGGCGTGAGATCCCAAGTGCTGGGATGATCTTTGTGTGAGCTCTGTTTCTCTGTTAGACAGATTTCATCTTGTGTAGCCCAGGGTGGCCTTTAACAGAGATCCCTCTGCCTCTGTCTCCCTAGTCCTGGGATTAAAAGCATGTGCTACCACTCCCTGGCCTCTAGCTTTTTAGCTCTGCACTCTGACCTTCAGGCAAGCTTTATTTGTTAAAACATAAACAAAATATCACTACAATATTTTAATGAAATAAGAAAAGAACACATTCTGGAAAGGATGTGGGGGAAAACAACATTTATGTACTGCTGGTAGGAATGGGAATTAGCCCACTCACTATAGAAATCAGTATGGAGGTTCCTCCAAAAATTCAAAAATAGAATACCATATGACCTAGCTGTACCCTCTTTGGGTATATATACCAAAATAATTGTAAACCACATCACCACACAGATACTTGAAAATCCATGGTTATTGCAGCACCATTTATCAACAGATGAATAAAAAAAAGAGTATGTGGCCTATGTACACACTGGAATTTAACCAGTCATAACAAAGAATGAAATCATTGTCTGTTGGAAAATGGAAACAATTGGAGATAACCATCATATTAAGTAAAATAAACCAGACTCAGAAAGACAAGTTTTGTGTATTTATCTCTTTTGTGGATCTTATATATGGACTTATATGTATATATTCTCATATATAAACATTCTTATATACATATATGAGAATAGAGGGAGGAAGTGGGAAGAAAGGGAGGGGGAGAAATGAAAAGATACAGGGAAATTCATATGGTCAAGATACATGGTCTATAGCTGGACAATGGTGGTGCACACCTTTAATTTCAGCACTCGAGAGGCAGAGGCAGAGAGATCTCTGTGAGTTCAAGGCCATCCTGGTCTGCATAGGAAGCCACTGGACAACAAGGGTTGTTGCACAGAGAAACTCTGACTTGAAAAAAAACCTAAATAGTACATAAGTAAGTAAGTAGTAAGTAAGTTAGTAAATGATCTTCTTGGAAGAAAAGTAAAAATGTCTTTATTGAAGGATTATGTTGTTCCTAAAGCCTCTACTCATATATTTATTTCCAGGGAATCTTATCAGACTCTCTGCTATTAAGTGGCTGGTTAGATAAACAGTTCCCTGAGACTTGATATCATGTGACCTAAGAAGAGTATATCAAGATGACTCGAATGTAGACAGTCTTAGGATTTAGGAGTTTTGATATCAAGTTTCTGAAAGTAAAGCTTAAACATCTTAGAAAATCTCATTTCAGCCTTCCCCTACCCCCTTAGTACTTCCTGGTCCTTTTGCCCACCTCCCCTTCCTGAGGACACAAGGCACAAGAAAACCCTGTGTGGCCTAGGACATCAGATGCAGCTTTTATTTGATGGCTTTGAATCCAGCCTTCCTGTTTGGATCAGTCCTCCTCTCACCCATCCTTCAGAAGCCAATCAAGGCGTCTCCTGACCCCATTTATTCTCTTTGTTTCAGCTGCTTTCCTAGTAACTTTTTCCATATGGTTAAATCCTTGCCTCATAAAAGGATTTTTTTTCTATCAAAAATGCTCCATCGGATTGGGGTCTAGGAAAAACTGTTCACTCAAATGTGTGACATACTGCTTATAAAGATGCCAAAGCTCTTATTTTCAGTATGCTGGTGATCAGGGAATAGAGGGGTGGAAGAAATATTTCTATGTTTAAAATGATTTGTGAGGCCAAGTGTCAGGGAGTGAGAAGACATGGTGCTGGGGGCAACAAGTGGACAGTCTAACCAAGACGTAGAGAGTCTGTGCTTGTGGGCTTCATTTAATGTGGCATTTATTTTGTCACTCTAGTTTGGCCTCATTTCTTCCCACATAGTGACATTGGTACTCTTTATTTTGCCTGTTGCAGACCAATTTTCTTCAACTATGGCTAAAACTTGCTAAAATGCCAGATGTCACATTGGAAACGCGAAACCTGAAAGAAGGTCATAAATCACAAAAACAAACCATAAAATAAATAATAAAATTCCCCGAGCGCTGTGCTCTGGGGCTTCCCAGCTTCAAGTCTCCTTTTGCTTGCTCCTCCCCCAAGCCCACCGTGTCTCTCCCACTCCCCCTTCTTTTAAAGTCAGGTATGGGGTCAATGGGCAGCTTCTCACCTCAGTCTCAATTGTTCCCTTTTCAGATTCTGAGCAGAGCACTGGGTCAGACTCTGAGGTGCTCACTGAGCGGACCTCCTGCTCCTTTGGCGCTCACGCTGATCTGGCGTCTGGTTCTGCAGGCCCAGTGCCTGCTGCCATGTCTACCATGGAGGAGATTCAGGTGGAGCTACAATGTGCTGACCTCTGGAAGAGGTTCCATGATATTGGAACGGAGATGATCATCACCAAAGCAGGCAGGTAAGGATGTTCCTTTGAGTGACCAAACCCAAAGGCACTATAGAAGTGGGCCCCGTTATTCCCATCCCCACTTATCTGTGGAAAAATCAGCAAAGCTCAAGCATCTTGAAGTTCCTTTTCTGCACTTATATTTGCTCATGTGGTCTTGCTGTGTCTGCTATTATTTTGCTGTTTTTCTCTAAGCACTCAAATCTAGCATCACCTCTACACTCACAAACATTTCCCATCTTCAACCATACTTCTTCATCTAATTCTTGATATATAGTATAGAAAAGTTAGGTCCAAAGCAAGTACTTAACCCCTCATGCAATATTTACAAGAAATCTTTTCTAAAAACAGTATACATCTTAAAAGACTAAAGTAACCATACACCTTCAAAAGAATGGGGCTTGGTACACCTGTTGAGTGTTTTGTTGTTGGCTTGAAATTATCATATAAACTTCATGATGATTACGAGAGTCTCTTGTGAATCTAGTTACCCAAGATAATAAAAGTTTGGAAACCACCATCTCTCTTAAAAGAGGCACCGTTAGTCAAACCATGACTTGACTAGCATCCTCCAGTTTTCCATAACTATGCATCTATTTTGGGCCGGGCACTGAATGTACACAAAGTACTTGAACTTCACAAGAATCCTCCAAAGTGAGATGTGACTATTCCATATGGGTGCAAGGCAAGGAAGACTGAAAAAGGCTAATCATCTTGATGAAGGCAAGGGCTATTGAATGGTGGTAGCTTCAAAATTCATGCATCTGAGTTGCTCTAAAATAATGGTCATAATTGTTTATTAATTCTTCCATTTAGTAGTTGTCATTCTTGCCTCTGACTCAAAGCAAAACTGATTTAGATAAAACTGAATTCGGGTTAGGCCTCTCAGTATATAAGAATAGCTATTGAAATGAATCATGACTATACTCTTATTTCTCAAAGGAGATCTATATATTGTATAGATCTATACATCAAGAGAATGAAAAGGCTCCAACCACCTCATTGCTTGCACACTATTTCATGGAAATACTTATTATGGATAGTTCATCTGCATGGATAAAGAGAAACCAGCAAATTCAATAAAAATTTTAAAAACCATGAATTAAATGAACCTGAATTTCTGCTTGTTTACCTCCTGGTACACTTATTGCATGGCAATTTCTGGTTGTAAGGAAAGGATTATTGTGTAGATCAACTTTGAAAGAGAATTATCTTTAGTGCCACCTCTTATTACCTGGATTTTAGTGTTCTCCTCTTCTACTTTCATGATGTTGAAAATTGGGAAAAAACAAAGAAATAAAGGGAATTTTCTTTTGATAGAGAGGTTGAACAGAGAGAGGCATAGTAGGGTTTAATGTTTTTTTGTTGTTGGGTCTGTATTTGCCACACAGTCTTGTTCTTGATGCCATCCCTCACTCTTCACACTTTGGAGCTCACTTCATTGGTGCACCTCCAACCTTTCCGGGTTTAATTTCAGGGCTTCTGCACATACATTTTCACAAAATCCTCTTGATTCTTGGCAATACCAACATATTCCCTAGCAGTTGCTTTCTTAGTCGTATTGAAGTTCTGTTTTTCCTTGTTAGGTAGGTAGGATTACATGTCTTATTAAAACTATGGAAATATTATTCACCATGTACGTCTTGCTACACACCAAGCTGTCCTCCTGCTGATTTGTAACGATTGCTTGTATAGAGCCCTCAATTTAGGAAGCTTCAACCAATCAGTGTAATCAGCACCATGGACAGAGCTGCTTGTTGGATTAATGGATTTATAAGACAGAACTGACCTAAATTTAGCCACAATATTAATACCAAACACTGCGCCTTTTATAAGATATAAAAGATAGTTTCTTTTTAATTGTTCTATGACTTATCTTGTATAAAGTATTAAATTACTAACACAAAAATGGGCAGTACCTAAAGAGTTCAGAAAATTCATGCAGAATTTAAAGCAGGTGCGCAGTCGATCTAATCTACTGCCTTTGCTTTGTCTTACAGTTGATGGGAATGGAATTATTTACCCAAAGTCATCTTAGAATTTGAGTACTTAGAATTACATAATTGTCTCCCAAAGAATATCAAGTTAAAAATATCTAGTGCCGTTTCTTTGAAGTTATTAAGGCAAAAATAAACCTATTACTTTCAGTGTACTACAGCCTTTGGAGGTGGCTAAGAGGAGGCACATCTTCTTGCCTCCAATAGTAAGTTTTCTCTCTGTCTCTCACCAGATGCCCTCAAGTAATTAAAACATAGAGGAGAATAGTAATTCTTGCTGTTAAGAAGGCAATTATTGATCTGGGTTTAAAAGTATAGACTTCGGTTCTCAGGTGTTTGGAAGAATTAGTGTAGATCAAAGTGTGTAACTCATAGTGAATGTTATTGAGTATAGCCACTCATCACATTTTATTGGTAAGACTAAAATTCAAGGCCTCACCATTAAAGTTGTGAGGATGGGAAGAGAAAATATAAAATGACTGGAAAATAATCAAGTGTGAAGGAGGAATGGCTATGCATTTGGTGCAAGTATTTCAGAATTCATTACCATCCTTATCAAAGATCTCTTGCCTCTCAAATGTGATTCTCATGGCACAGGATTGTTCTCAGAAACATTTGCTTTATGGGTTACTTTTCCTGAGTAAGGACTGAATGTGAGACTTGTATAGAAAGCCTTGCACACGTTTGCAAGACGACTGTCTGAGGTCAGGGCATGGTCTATGGCCGTGAAATGGAGCAAAGCCAATTAGGCCATATGTGGATCAAGCTTGTGACCTTGACCTCATTAGCACCATGATTGGCTCAGCTCGATTAACTAGCCCCAGATGGTTAAGCTTAATGTTGTATTTTGTGTACAAGTACCCTAAAGCACACTCTGGGCAATCTAAATGTTTGAACTGAGCACTTTTTAATGTCTGGTTTGATGCAAATAAGCTTGGTGTCTTTTCTTTCCTCTTGGAGTTTTTTTTGGAGAATAGCAAGCTTTACTCTAGACTTGTTGAAATCCAATACCTCTTTTGAGCTATGCCCTCTCCTCTCTTCAGTTATGAGAGAAGCTATAAAGTGCCATATCCTGACCTCACTTGTTTTGGCAAGTTTAACAAGCCATTGTGGTGGAAGCAAGGTATTGCCCAGAGGCCACTAGTTTGGTATTTGCTTCTTATTCCATGGGGTCCTTCCTCTGACACACACATTGACAGCCTGAGAAATTGCAGGAATTTTTGTTCAGTTTTATGCACTGAAAAAAAAAACTTTGGTGGCCCTTTGTTTGGAGACTAGCAGCAATTCATTTTGCTTGGTTATTTTCTTGAGAAATTAATTTTCAGTGATAATGTTCAAATAAACTCAGTAAATATTTTATATAGACTACTAAAAATTAATTAAAATATAAAGCAGAGCCAGGTATGTTTGAGTGTGTGAATCATGAGGTAGGTTAAATTTAAGCTAATAAGAGATGCAATTTCAGCAATTTTGGTCTTTATCATTGTTCACAGTGATCATTTTCAGTAAAATCATAATTAGTCAATTCAGGGAACTAGTGGATATTGAATGTTGATGTGCTTAAAATACCCAGTGAGAAGATACTTTAAGCTTATACTCCACTTTACCTTCCTCCTCTCCTAAGCTCACGATCTTGTTCATCTCCACAGGAGGATGTTTCCCGCCATGAGAGTGAAAATCACTGGCCTGGATCCCCACCAGCAATACTATATAGCAATGGACATTGTGCCTGTGGACAATAAAAGATACAGGTAAGGATTCTGGAATATGGAACTGTAGACATCACCAGTATCCCAAGGCAGTTCCTTAAACTCATTAGGCGAATAAGGGCAGAGGATATGGCAGTGGTTGGTGTAGTGGAGTACCAGGCAGGAAACAGTAACTAAAGGTAAGGAAGCAGAACTTAATAAGTGCATTTCCAAATCCTCCCCATGTCTCTGGACAGGATAGAATTTTACAGTGTCCCTGATGGGAACAAATATTAAGTGGCTTTTTCTTGAATCTGAAATTAACTGAGGTAAGGTGAAAATGATGAACACATTGAATGATCTGTCTTGTGAAATAGTAAATGAATTGGAATATAGGGTTTTTTTGAGAAGGAAGTAGACAAGTGTGACACATTCAATTGCCCATCTAATGTGCCACTCTTGAGAAGATGGGGAAAAACAAATTGAAAAATTGGAAAGAATTTAAGAAGAGAATCTTATCAGGGGAACAACTGTCCTTAACATGGGTGTGAGTAAGTTTGATAAATAACTTTATCTCAGATTTATCTCAAGGTATTCTCCAAGTCTCTTTGATGGCATATATATTGTTATTATAAAATAAATTGTGGCTTGCTCAGTGTCTTGAAGTCCCAGTCAAATAAGAGGTGCATTTTTAGAAATGTATAATATATGAGAATTTGGTTCTGAGCCTCTGAACTGGGAGGTAAAATATGAATGGGGAAGCCAGGACCATAATGATATGAAGAGAGAGCTGGCCAAGAGATCCATGGTATACATCGTGGGGCTTAGGAGAGAAAATACTTCTAGTAAGTTAAAGAGAATCTTGGAGGCTCTGATTCTGTCTGAGTGATTCTGTTTGCCAGAGTTCTGGGCCCATGTAGTCCTTTGGTACTGAAACACAAGGAGGTGCCGTATACATGGGATGGGTCTTGAGGACCATAGGAAAATTGATGAGCCTGGGAAAATAGACTTCCTTTGCCGCCATCATTATGTCGTGTACAGGGACGTTCTGGGAAAATGATGTAAACAATGAAAAATTTCCAAACCAAGTCCATTAAAGTGAACACAGAAATAAATATTTGATGTTGATTCTGGGAGTGGTTCCCATAGAAATGCCTCACAGGATTCAGACGGTTAGCAAGGAAATGGTTAACGAGTCAGAGCTTGGAGGGTCTCTGCACATGGCTGCTTTTTAATAGGACAATATGGAAGATGTTTTTAATAAGGAAAAAAATCCTGAACAAGTGGCTAAAGACTGTATGGTTTGCATTTGAAAGGTGAAAGGTTGCAGTAAAATACCTTTTCTTTAGCTAAACACATGGGTTCAGGATGCCCGTGTGCACACAGGGGTGCACGGCACAGAGAGGGAGGAGAAAGAAAAGGGACTTGGAGCATGTTTTCCTCGTGAGAGCTGTGTCTTTGGTCGTTAACCACAACAGTTCTCTCTCATTCCGTAGCCCGCTGTCCACTGTCATCTCAATTTCATTTTTTCCTCATTATCCACATTTCAGTTTGTCTCATTTTTATTCTCCCTGCCAGTCCCATCAGTTTTCCGTTCTCATCATCTCTTCATCTTTCCTGTTCCCTTCTTATTTGTTTCTTGGTCCTCCGTTCGTCCATGCATCTGTCTCTAAATTCTCCCCTCTCCTTCTGTGTCTCAGATATGTGTACCATAGCTCCAAGTGGATGGTAGCTGGCAATGCTGACTCCCCTGTGCCTCCAAGGGTTTATATACACCCAGATTCCCTGGCTTCTGGAGACACCTGGATGAGGCAGGTGGTTAGTTTCGACAAGCTTAAGCTGACCAACAATGAGCTGGACGATCAAGGACATGTGAGTTAAAGAATCCCATTTACTCCCTCCTCCCTCTTTCCCCTTTGGCTTTAAAGCTGATTAGCCCCAGGCCCTTTCAAATAGGTAAACTAAGAGTCTGTCTACCATTGAAGTAACTAAGCATAAATGATTTTTTCCACTTAAATTTCATTTACTACAAATCTAACATTAAGCAACACATCTGATATGGATCAGCGTGTATTTATCAGACAAAGTTCTTTTTGCTCCAGGGACTCACAGTCCAGTCAAGGGGGTAAGACAGAAACACAGGGCAGATTTAGCACTGGAAGAGAAGCCACAGTATTCAATAGGATAACTCACAAGACAATACCTAAGAGAAACAAATGAATGACCATTTTGGCTGATTGGTTAAAAAAGCTGTGAATTTACAAAAGAAGTCATAAGCTTTTCAGAACAATGGATGCTATTAATTTATCTCTGGCAATAAAAGATGAACTGGATTTTCAGTCAAGGCCAGCATCCATTCTGGTTACTATGGCTATTTTCTTCAAGGGAATAGTAATCTTCTTAGGTGGTAAGGTAACAGACATGCCATTTGCACTTCTGTGACATAAAATAAAGTCCACAAATTCATTGAGTGCAAATATCTATGTGTAGAATTTAAAGACAGCATGGGTACCTGCTGAGAACCTGAAGGTGGCAGGAAAAATGTGTCACATGTCAGAGGTTGAGAAGTTTTAGTGGAGTGTTGTCTTAATATGAGAATGGGTGGTCAGCATTTTTCCAGTTAAACAAAGAAACCACATCTACCATCCAAGATGAATATACTTGATTCTATGCTTCCAGGTAAAGCTACCCAGAGGCTTAGTTCTCGCCACGAGGGAGTGCACTGATTTCCAGCCCCCTGTGCACCCAACTCCTAATCTGTCCTCCTCCTCCTCCTCCTCCTCC
>LOJH01058592.1:0-11386 GCA_001685095.1 Ellobius talpinus
TGGCCTGCAGGCATACACACAGACTATTGTATACATAATAAATAAATAAATATTAAAAAATTTAGTTTGACTGTACTTATTTCTTGAAGATACATGGGTTTACCCAAGATTTAGGAAACTTTGAGCTACTGCTTGTATAGGTTTTGTATTTTCTCCCATCTGGTACTTATTCTGGAACTCCAATAATGTGAAATCTGCTAAGTTAACAATCTCTCTCATAAGTGTTCATGACATTCTTCATTTTCTTTTCAACTGAGATGTGTAATAGGATCTGCCTTCAAGTCCTGACTTCTTTCAATCAGTTAGGATTGTTGAAACTCTCAATACTTGTCATTCTGCATTCTTCAGTGGCACTAATGACATACTCCGTTTATGGTTTTCTTACGTAACTGGGGATGGTTTGGCTGGAGAAAGAGTGGGAAAGGTTCCTGAGTCTCAGGGTAGACAGACAGACAGAGAACTCTTAACTCAAGGCTTTTAATTTTCTCAAAATCAGGCATAACTGGAGTGTAGCTGAGGAGCCTCTCTTCAGCTAAGGGCAGAGCCCTGTGAGTGATGGCCGCCTAGGCTCCACTGGCCAGCTCAACCATGGAGACATCATCTTACTTGCCAACAGGGCAGCCTGTCTTGCTTCTTTTCCTCTGGGGTATCGGCATGTGTGGGCCCCCAGCCAGCATATAGATATACATGCCAGACTTAACAAATTTACAAACTGACAAATGAGAATTGGTTGAGGGGCCATTCTGTGGCTCAGGCACCACTATCTCATGTCCCATGCACCTTGGGTATTCTTTTCATGCTAGACAGCTGACTAAATTTGTTTAGTATGAAGACACTGTTTGACAAGTGATAGGAACACACATCTTTGTCCCCCAGATAACCTGACTAAACTATTATGCCATGATTTCCTGGCAAAATTCCTGAGCATTTCTGCCTATGTTTGCACCAGCATTAGGCTGAGCAGAGGAGGCCACGGTAGGGATCTGAAAATGAGGCCCCATGTCATGCCCTCTGTGTCTTACAGCTGGTGAGTGACCTGCTGGAATTCTGCTTTTATACCTTCCGAGAGTCCCAAGCCCTGAAGGTGGAGTTTCCTGCCATGCTGGTGGAGATCATCAGCGACCAGCTGCCAAAGGTGGAGTCTGGGAACGCCACACCCCTTTACTTTCACAGGAAGTGATGGAAGCCGTCAGCCAGGAAGAGCTTTGCCTTAAGTCTCCCCGCATCCTTCCACACCTACGAAGGACGAGGAGTCGCGGTTGTAATGTGTGGTGGTTGAATCGCCTTGCTCAGCAGTCTCTCAAGGCTAAAGTCATATCAAGGGTCTAGAGCCGGGAAAGCCATGAGATGTGGATTTGGCAAGGCCTGAGCTGGCTAAAGGACTCTCCCTCTCCACTCCCAGCACTTAGAAAACACGTTCCCGTTCCTCTGGATGAAAAGCCATATCTAGTCAATAACTCTTGATTTTGATATTTTAACAGATGGAAGTTTTAACTATGCCATGTAGTTTCTGGTATCTCCTGCTTGTTTTCAAAGGGTTTGAGGACTAGAGAACTTTTTAAGCTTACCCTTGGTTTGCACATAAAACGTCTAGTCAATATGGGGCATTAATATTCTTTTGTTATTTAAAAATACAAAAAACAAAAACATGCATACAGATTCCTGATGTGTAATAACAGAACACGTGGCGTGGAACTGCAGCCTTCCAGGGCACGTTTTTCTGCATCGCTGGCATATACACTCATTAGTGTCCATTTATTATTTAATTAGAATGGGTAAGATGTTAAATGCCTTGGTTTCGATTTCTAGTATCTATTGTGTTGGCTTTACCAATAATGTTCCGCAGTCTTCTGCTGGGCTGTACATTACTGTCTGTATAAATCGTGGAGGACCTGAAATACAAGGTGCAAGGAACTTTTGTAAATGAGACACATACAAAAAATCTTTAATGGTTAATAGGATGAATGGGAAAGTATTTTTGAGAGAATTCTATTTTGCTGGAGACTATTTAAGTACTATCTTTGTCTAAACAAGGTTAAACTTTTTTTTGTAACGTGAGATGCTCTGCATGCGTACCGAACCGTTTACAGTGTATTTAAGAAAGGGAAAGCTGTGCCTTTTTTAGCTTCATATCTAATTTACCATTTTACAGTCTCTGTTGTAAATAACCACACTTAAAACCTCTTTGGTTGTCTCTAAGCCTTTCTACTTTTTCTGTACTATCTGTTTTGTTCCTGGTCTCCCGCGTGGGGTTGTGTGAGCCGCCAGCGCCCTGTTCTGGCTTCTGCTTCTTCCTGCTTCCATCGGGGTTGCTGCTGCAGCTGTGTCTGCAGCTTGGCAGGTGTCACTTGACAGGGCCCACTGGACCCAGGTCCTGGGAGCACTGTCTTTCCCTTTTCCATAAGAAGCAGAACCCACTCTCAGAAGGGGAGACTGGAAACTCAGTGCAGAGAGTACAGCTCTCCCATTTCAGAAAACCCAGCTTTCTCCTCTGGGGGAAGAAACTCCATACACTCTCCACAACTGTCAAAGATCAGAAAGCATCTCTGGCCTTGGACAGGGTTCTTCACTCCTGGAGTTGGTCAAGGGAACAGCAATCATAGCAGGCGGTACTGGGGCAGTCCTTCTGGGCAGGAGTCAATCAAAATGGCGTGGAGACCTGCAGATCACTAGAAGGTTTTTAGATTTTTTAAAGGTAGGTTTTAAAAATGAAAATTTTATACATAAACAGTTTTGGAGGAAAAAAAACACAAAAACACTAGAGATCATATAAGCAAGACAGTGGCACTAAACCTTTAATTCATTAATCTGTCCAATACTGATGCAATTTATGTCTTCTCTCCTGGCCCAAATCACAAACATGTATATCTCTGGGTAACTACAATATGATTGCACTAAATAATCTTTGAATAGAGGCCAAATTAATCTTTCAAATGTGGTGATGACTTTCATCTGTACTCAGTGAAATCACACAAATTCCCAAAACCTAAAAGTCGTAGCTCAAGCAGAAGGCCAGGACAAGGCTCCAGTGGGGCAGCCCTTTTCCCACAGGGTTCACCATGCAGACAACATTACCTTGTCTTTCAAATGCCTGCCTTCTGCGAGGGGAAACCTAGACCGCTGAACTCGGAGGGAGGAGGCTTTCATACATAATTTGCAATTTCAAGAATTTAGTTTGTAGGCAGATCTTTAGAGGCAGCCAACTTACAGCACGGCAGGATCACAACCCCACCTCCAAGGTGATGGGTACGTGGTATGCAGACGAGGTGTCTGAGGAGGAGCTGAGTTAACTCTAGGACTGGATTCATCCTAGCCAGGACTGAGTGGAGGACATCTGTCTTAGCTTTTTGTATTAATGAAGTTACTGGCTCCTTGTGTGTCTCCAGGTAACTCTGCTTAACTAAACAGCGAAGCCATATTCTCTAAATTCACTGTTGAATGCCTGTCGCAGGCCAAACTGTCTGTCTGCTCTTATTTTTGTACCATATTGCTCTTAAAAATCTTGGTTTGGTACAATTCATAATTCGCCAAAACTTCTTCATATAATTAAAACACTAAATTAGTTTAAAATGAAGCAATTTATATCTTTATGCAAAAACATGTCTGTCTTTGCAAAGGACTGTAAGCAGATTACAATAAATCCTTTCCTTTAGTCGCCTGTTGTCCTACAAACTGTTCATTTGCATGCCTACAGATTCGTCTGACTTCATGCCTGTCTACCTTCTGGTCCTGCACTTCGGCCCGCAGCCAACAATGGAGCCACTGGAGGTTTTTTGAGTCTAGAAAGAGCCCTGTTCGCTGTCACATGATCAGCTGTCTCTTTGGGCATAGTCATTGTGGTTCTGTGGCTAATCTGTAGTTCACTACCCTCTTCCGTAGCAGCACCTCACATAGCCATGTGTACACGTAAGCATGGCCTGCCCCTCTTCATCCACAACACTTTGAGACTCACTTGAGTAGACCACAACGCCAGCTGTATCCAGAGTTCTTCCTCCGTGTGGTCTTGCTTTCTCCCTCAGGTACCTGCAAACCCTGATGGTTATCCACTCTTTGTGGAACTCCCCCCTGGACACTCATGAATACAGAGAACAAAACTCCAATTACCAGTTCATTTTAAACTAGGAAACATTTCCTCATAGGTAAATTAAAGCAATGTGTCATTTAATGGGTGAGTGTTTATTGGCTTTCAGAAAGAGAAGCCTGGGTGAGAGACAAGTTTAACATTGCTTAAGCAAACAGATAAAATTTTAGAACACAGTGTGGCCACTAACCACAGCCCAGGAGAAAAGTTGCATGGGGTGGGTGGTAAAAACATCTGTAAGTGAAAGCAAATCTACATGCCAACACTTTAAGTAATCTGACCTATAAGGAGCAGAGCCTTCCATGGCCTCGGATTTAAAACGAAAGAAGCCATCTTGCCTGCCAAGAAAGAGGTCCTCCCATGAGCACCCTTGAGGAAGCAGGTGGCCTTCAGAGCTCAGAAAGCTTCGTCTTGGGCCAACTGTGTCTTCATTTTGTTTTTAAGGACTTCTCAAAGCAACTCTTGGGCTGAAAGAATCCAGTTCCCCTTTAGCAATCACGAGCTGAGAAGTGCCAGGACAGCCAGCTACTACTGTGCCACGGCACTAGCTCTGTGCAATGTGTCGCATATAGAATAAGGGGATTACTGTGTGTGTATGTCGAATGCACCTAAAGCAAAGCATGGACCTTTCTCATCGAAGCACTAGCATGCCTTTTGATGAATGACACAGGTGTCTGCAGATGAAGACGATCCAGGTATATCTAACACTTTCTGCTCCAGCCACCCAATCTTGGTGCAGCAGTTTCCCTGGAAATAGAACAGTGGTTTCCCAAGCAGCATTAAACAGAAGAGCACTGAGATAGGACCCTGACGTTTGGCATGACCCAAGGCTGTGCAAAGCCAAGTGAAGCACATGGCAGAATTACTCCATGACAGAGCAGTCCAATGTTCACCAGTCTCCAGCGTCTGTGAACTGCCCAGGGAGTCTGCTGATTAGGACCGGACTCGACTGTGTGTGGGGTTTGTTCATGCATCTGTGCTCAGACTATGATAGCTTTGCTACATAAAACTGCTCAGCACTCAGCAAAGCTCAAAGACATGGTGCAGAAGGCTAATGCTTTCCAAACCTTGGTCCTTCACACTTGCTTCTGTCCCATGGACTGAGATCTAGGGTCAAGGCCACAGTAAAGCTGGGAGAGCCAGAAGAGTCTGGCTCTCAGAAGGGGAAAGACTACATCACTATAACCCTTAGCTATTCAGACACTGCAGAATATATGTTACCAAGACTGGCTTCCGAGTTCCTCCCAGCTCAACAAAACCTATTTCTGTGGCTTCAGGGAGTGTTATTCATGCCCTCACGAGCTAGATTAAGTTGGGTCTCAGCAAGCTGCCCTCACTCCACTTTGCAGCATTTTCAGACACTAAGTTTCCAAGGAAGAAATCCACACACCAGCATGTGGCACCGAGCTGTCCGTCTTCATTGCGCACACACCCACTGCCCACGCTCGATGTGCAGGTCTCTTGTTGGACAATCATCAGCCACACTCATCTTTGGTTAGACAGACCCAAGCAGGTGGACTGAGATACTTTTAGCCAGACGTTTAGCATTGGGAGAATAAGCTGTGTTCCCCAAATGTGGAGCAGTAAATCACTGCTTAGCAGAGCCAAGGAAAAGTGAGCCGACAGTCCTCCGATATGACACTTGCGGGCACAGAGATAACATCCTCAGAGAGGAATGCAGAAGCTGTGTGGCTGAAGAAGACTCAAGGTGTCATGGAAACATCTGGCAGAGGAAGGAGTAGGCAGAGGCTGGCTCTAAGAGACTTGAGAGAAGCCAAGGTGAGAATGCACTCAGCATGAGGTGGGTGGGAAATGAACACAAGCTAGGATTAGAGAGGCAGAGGGACCTTGGGAAGGGTATGGGCATTACGGCGACTGCCAGCGAACAAGGGCAAAGAATAGCCTTTGTATAAGACGGCAGAGAGGAGTGTGGTTGGCTGTGTTAGCACTGTCCCTGTTGGCAGCATATTTGATAATATCAACAATTAAAAGAGAGGGCTGGCCTAAAGCTCAGTTTCCATGGCTTCAGTCTGTGGCTAGACAGCTCTGGTTGGGGGCCTGTGGAAGGGTCTGACATCACAGCAGATCACAGCAGAGAGCATGAAGCAATGTAAAGCTCTTCACCCCATGACAACCAGCACGTAAAGAGCTTTAGGGCATACTTGGGCTGTCTGGTAAGTGCAACAACCTCCCACTAGGGCCCTCAACTGGGGACCATGCCTTCAACACATGGAACTTTGACAGACTCACAAGATCCGAATCAGGACAGTGGCTAAGAGATGCGAAGCCACCAGAGAACCTCTGCCACCTACTCTCCACTTACTAATGCTTCCTGATGAGCACACGCACCACGGGATTTAGTCACTAAAAGTCCCAATGGCACTGGATTTCTCCATTTCCTAGGTGGACACCCATGCATGAAGAGTCCTGCAGGGCCTCTGTACAAACAAAGGCTGAAGAACTAGTCCTAGTGGTGTGGCTGATGCTGCCGGAGGTGAGAGATGCAGCCGGTGCCAAGTCCAGAATGAAGTGCATGTGCCAGCAGCCAGCCTCCTGGAGACGTTCCCAGGATTAGCCACACCCACCTAACAAAACCCCTTCTTCTCAGGAGATGGAAATGATCACTGGGTGTAACCATAACATCCCTGCACCCATTGCTATGAAAAGCTTGGGTTCTGCCTAGGGCTATCTCTCTGCTCTGCCCTGTGGTGATGGCAGGTTGGGCCAGGTTGCTCCTGGGCCATATGCTGACAGAAGCACCCTTCACTTTCCTCTGGCTCTTGGAGGAAAGCATTTCCAGTTTCCCCGAGATAAACCCAGGCCTACAGCTCTGGGGGCCATAGGTGGCCTGCTCAGCTACACCACTCTGGGGCCCACGGCACAGAGAGGGCACTGACAACCAAGGTGCAGGCAATTGTTAACAAAGGGACCAGAAGCCCCCACCACTGCACACACGCTCTGCTTCCATGCACACATTGAACTTCATGCTTTCGTCCTATTAGGAGGCAAGGGCAGAATCATGGCATAATCAAAGGCTAAGGCACAGGGAAGGGGGTACACCCCATTCTTAGCAGGTAAATCCTCAAGTCAGCAAGCAAATCAAGTCTTGCTACAGTAAGTTGTGTCTAGTGCCCACTTTAGTCACCCCAATGAGGAGCACGGGCAGGAGTCTTCCCATGCTGAGTCACCATACCTGTCCACAGGCACACCTTTTCCTACAAGGACCTTCACTGTCACACCAGGAAATGACAGTTCAAAACACAGGGCACTGATGGCTCTGACCCTTCCTCCAGGGCCAGGCTGGCCACTCAAGCTCAAGAGAGTTACTACAGTACAGCCCTGGGCTCCTCAGTAGCCTCGGTTCTTCCCACAGGACCCATGGCTTGGTATTTTAACTTAGATGATAAGGAAATGGTCCTCACTTTCTTTTTATTTTGGCTCACAGTCTTGGAGGTGGCACTTCATGATGGATGAGCTTTGGACAAGAAGCCTATGTTCACCAAACAACCAAACACACACATGGGAAAGGAAATTGTGTCCTGTAAACCCTGACAGGCACATCCCAATGACCTAAAATCTCCCATAAGACTCCCTTTGCAAACTTTCAAACAATGACATGAGCTGGGAACAAGACCTGTAACACATGGCCCTTTGGAGGACATTCCAGATAAACTTGATGCCTTTACACACGACCCACCTGAGGTAAGGCCACAGTTGCTAGCTGGCAGAGAAGGAGGCTCCGGCATCAGTCTAGGAGAAAATCCAATATCCTTCTTTAGATAAATCCTTAGGAGAAAATTCAGGAAGGTTCAGGAATCTTGTGTGGGCTAGATGTCAGCACCCCACCTCCTGCAGCCCTCATCTGATATGGAACTAGCCTTATAGTCCCAAGACATGAACTCTGAGCTTCCTGCAGGGCTTCCACCCATTCTTCCCCACAGGCTTTGGCCATGGCTGGGCCTGGACTTGGGACTGAGGGGAATGGGGAAGAGCAGGGTATCCCATGCTAGGACAGCTGTCAGCCCACCCTTCCCAAAGCCTGCCTTCATCAAAATGGGGAAATTCAAGCTGAGGTTTGGGAGGCAAGGCCATATTGAGTGGTATAGGAGAGATCTGTCCAAAGAAGCCAACCAGGAGAACTGGCCGCCAGTGTGGGTACAACTCACCCACACATTACCGCAGACCAGTTCCCATCCCCCTGTGTCTTGGGGAAAAGGTCTATGCGGAGACCGGAGCTCCCAACCCTGGGATTTGATCTCAGAAAGGACTACCCTCTCCCTGCTGCAAGTAACACGGTTCTTACGGTCTGCTCATCTAACTGTTAAACCATGAATCATCAATGAGGAAATGCATGCCCACAGTAGGCCAGACACACCAAATAGTAAATAACATTTTATTTCATTTACAGAGGGGCCTTGTGGCAACAAGGTTGCATGGGACAAACAGCACCCAAGTGAACACATGGAAAGGCCATGGTAGGCACACAGATGAGCTTGGCGCAGCTGCCAGTGAGCAGGCTCTGGGAGCCAGGAGAGGCAGACAGGAAGACATGGGCTTGAAAGTTTCTCTTTGCTTCCCCCCAGGATGGGACCGACTCCCCTGCACTCACAAGGCCACATGTGCCTTGGACACACAGTGCGAGAGCAGCACAGTTCCCACGAAAACCCAACAGTGAGTGCATGGAGAGTGTGATCCTTCCATGCCTGGCAGTGATGTCACCTATGGGGCCCGCCCCCCTGCTTTGCCCCCCCTGCTTTACAGGATGCAGAATTTAACAACTGCAGCCCCGATGCCTGCCAGATAAGAATCCACTCTACCAATGCTGCTCTTGCTCTCCTTATGCTCACGTCTGCCCAGTCCTGGGTGCAAGTTTCATCCTGTCCTTAGCCCTGGAGTGCCCATGGTGATCTGCAGTTCCTGAGCGTGACGATGGCATTTGGGTGCTGTCCCAGGCTAGTGCATGGGTGCCAGGATCAGCGGAAGCCCTCCTGAGGCCAGGAGCTACAGCAGTTTGACGTAATTCTGTGGAATCAGCCCTCTCTTGCCGTTCAGGGTCCCTTCCAGCCAGCCAGGTTCCCTTGAGGTCTGAACTGAAGAAGAACACAGACCATTTTTTACAAGCGTGCTCCTGATGTTTGTCCCCTACACTCACCATGCTGCCGTGTTTCTTGCTGGCTCAACCATGGAGCAGCCAGTGAAGAGCAGGATCCCTCCTGGAGCCCTGGGTAACAAAGCTGCCATAGGGTTACTGATGACTTCTGCCCAGGATTGGTAGGCACAAAGCTCAGCGATCTAGTCCCCCAGCTTCTAGCCTTGCTCCTTCTAGTTCACTGTGCAGCGAGTTGCTCAATAAACACCAGAGAACACAGCAGAGCACACTTTCCCCTGCTTCACGTCAAAATCAAGCTTACTGATCCAGTGCTCACGGGGCCCTTCCCACCAGTCCAGCAGTGCCTCGAACCCCGTACCCTATCAACCGGTTCACCAACCGGGGCTGCACGGCCTTAGTGCCTACAGTACTTGCTGCCCAGAACCTTTCCCACTTCTTCAAGAGGTAGCTCTTCCACTGCAGATTCAGGACAGCTTCTCCTTAAGTGAGTTCTGCTCCAACCTTTCCAGGCACCACAGAAACAGTCACACACTGATCTCACTCCCACACTGGATGGGGAGCTCCTGCTGGCAGGCATGGACCTTACACAGCTGAGCACAGTGCCCAGCGCACTATGAGTGTCAATGCATGCTTGTGACAGTCACATGACAAGGGTCAGACTGGATATCAAAAGACAGAGGGCTCAAGCCAGGACACTAGCGTTTTGGTATCAAATATAAAAAAATTTAAGGGACCCAAGTTGAAGCACCAATTATGGCCAGGGGCAGTAGCCACATGCCTTGTGAGGAGGGGGCAGTACTTGTCCACAAAACAACCCAGAAACCAGCTCTGAAACACAGCTTTGGATCCCAACCAATGGAATTATCTTATACTAAAGACTGAGTGTAGGTCGTGAAGCAGTGTTTCCCCGTGTGCATGCTGCTCTCTTATTCTATTGCTTTGTGACTGCCAGCTGCAACTGAGCAATTCACAACCCACTCATGTGTGGAGAACACTGCTGGTTCAATTCTAACTGTCCTTTTCAATGAGGTCACCATTTGTTTTTCCCCTTGAAAGAGGTGCTGTGCATTCTGCTATCTGCATCACCCAGCCTTCTGATACTTTCTTCCATCTGCCAAACAGCTTTAGGCTTCTACTTGGTTGCTCCCTAGGTCCTGAATACACCCCAACCATGCCTGGGCAGTACAGATTCACACTTCAGTAGAGGCTTTCCCCGATTCTAGACCAGATGAGGGGCCTCACGTGTACACATTCCATGTGCCTAAGAGGCCAGGAGAGAGTGAGACTCCTATATGAGGTTACAACTGAAAGCACAGCACATATGTATGAGAACTCGTGCTCCTTGGCACCTGACTCAGTGTCTTGCACCATCATTTGTGCAATAAATGAGCAAATGAATTTAAGGTGTGTTTTCAAGGTGACCCAGCAGGCAGCAATTCACTCTTATCCCCTTTACCCTATTGGTGTTACTAAGGGTACTATGTTTAAAGGCATCATCCATACACTGGCAATGCCACCAGTATATGGAGAAAGGACTGGACTCAGCCCCAAAGACACTCCCCAGAATGTGCCACCTGCTGCATTATGGTGTCCTGGAACAGTGTAAACTCAAGCTGAGGTACCAGAGCTTGCCAAGGCTCATCCGTGACAACTTCAGAAGATCTGTTCATTCTTTAATCCCTTCACCACCTCAGGGCAGGGCCAGCATTGGCAGGGACCACACTGCAGCTGCTCTGGCTGTCAGAAGGAGCTGGCAGACGATTCCAAAGGGTCTCCTGCGCTGGAAACTAAATGCTGTGTGGCAAGGCAGCTGTGCTTCCATTCTTATGGCAGGAGACACAGTGGCTCCATCTCCTTTCATTCCCTATTGCTCTTTCCTATGGGCCACCGTCTGCACATATGTCCTCTGCTGACCTCTATCCTTCTAAGAGTCTGGATGCTCCATAAATGTAATCACCTATTTGTCCCTTTGGATATCTTCAGGTTCAATCACACCCACGGGTCAGCCTTTCTGGAAACAGCTTGCTTACAGTCCCATCTAAGTACACACATTTTGTTTGTTCACTTACCTGCTGATGGGCACTGAGTTCTTTCCACCTGTGGGCTTGGCTCCTCGTGAGCATGGATGATGCTATCAACATTGGTATGCAAATATGAGACTCCCCGCCTGATGTAGGTGGGTCATCTGTCTATGT
>LOJH01058594.1:439-11385 GCA_001685095.1 Ellobius talpinus
TGCTGCTGCTGCTGCTGCTGCTGCTGCTGCTGCTGCTGCTGCTGCTATTGCTGTTCTTCTGACACCAGAAACCAGCCTCTTCAGGTTTCCAACATGTACTGAAGACCAGTGGTCCTTCTGCAGTGCGAAACTGCTGGTTCATTTCCTGGTCACCCAGACCTGAATAATCGCACAGAAACTATATTAATTACGATACTGCTTGACCAATGACTCAGGTGTGTTTCTATCTGGCACTTACATCTTGAATTATCCCATTTCTATTACTCTGTGTATCACCACGAGGCTGTGGCCTACTGGGAAAAGTTCTGGGTATCTTTCTCCTTCGGCAGCTACGTGGTGTCTCTCTGTCTCCGCCTACTCTTTCTCTATATATCTCTGTTCAGTTTTCCAGCCTGGCTTTAATCTGCTAAGCCATTGGCCCAAACAGCTTTATTCATCAACCAATAAAAGCAACACATATACAGAAGGACATCCTGCATCATCTCCCCTTTTCTGTCTAAATAAAAAAGAAGGTTTTAACTTTAACATAGTAAAACTACATATACAAAACAGGTATCAAACAAGAATTAGGCTTAATATTTAGTCTATTTGTACCTGGAAAGATTCATATCTAATCTTTTATCTTTTATCATAAGGAAAACTATACTATCTGTATTCAACTCATCAAAGACCCCAGAAGGATGTAATATTAACTAATTAAACAAGAAGTGAATTGTAAGCAACTTCCAAAACTTTAGAATTGACAGAGACATCTTGCTGCCTCTTCTGTAATGTTGGGGCATCGATCTTTAGCCTAGAGATCCATAGTATCTGGCAGACATTTTTATGAAGCAGGAAATTTGAAGATCTGTTCTGCCTTGTAATGGCAAAGTAAATCAGTTGCTTTCTTCTGTCTGGCAGTTTCTTCTCTGAAGCAGGAACCCTGAAGGACCATCCCATCTTTTGGAAAGTTTACAATCACTTTTCTGTGAGTCCTGCATGTCCAGTTCATACAGCATACCCTCAAGCAGTCCAGGCAAGAGCAGTTTCTTGCCCAAATGGCTAGCAAATTCCCTTTGATGACCATCATCCTCTTCAAGAAAATGGTGCTTCCTGAAGCAGATGTATCTCACCATTGAGATAAGCCTAAATTCTTAAAATCTTTTAAATACCATATTCTGTAGATCTTTGGAGTGTTGTTGAAGATTATCTATCTAACTGAAATATATCTTTATATATCTAGAAAACCTAACATAATTAAAAGTTTGGTTATTACAGATGACTATCTATTAATCTATGTTTCTAAACTATACATTACAGTTTTAAATGAGCTACACAAACATATACCTTAAATAAGAGTAGAAATATATACGTGGCTTATTTTTTTCCTCTACTACTTTTTAACATTAATTTTATTATCTTTACTCCTTTAATCTGTTATTGTCTGTACTCTTATCTCTATTCTTTTTCCTCTCTCTCCTAAGCCTATGTACATTTTTAAGCATACTGTGTCTCTTTTAGAGGTCTTTTACATCTGAGTCTGTCCTACTGTGTATCTGAAATCCTTTTCTGACAAGGAACATATAAAATGGCAAGCAGCATGGTCGCAGCAGCCCTGGATGCTGGCTCCACCTCTCTTGGCCTTTCAATATGGCAGAGGTATGTTCACTGCCTGCTCTGTCAGCCATGCTCACCATTCCAGCTCCAGGAACAAAGCAGGTATATGTCACCATTAAGCAACTTGTAGCACTCTGCTCACAAACCCTAACTGCTTTGTAGAAAGACCTCCCAATAGAGCCAGAACCACTGTCTCTTAAAGAAGCCATGCAGTTTTTGCTGTTAATGCTGAGTCAGGAAGCCTTCTCTTAAAAGAGCCACACCTCTGCTCGCTGCCAGCAAACAGAGCCCACCCAAGAAAATGCTACTACCAAGAAGCTGTGCTTAATTCTGTTCTTTTGTGTCTAGAATTTCTTCCCAAGCCCTCTCAGGTTTTAGGTGGATGTAGTTGGCCCACGTTTGTGGCATCTGTAATTGGAGACTGCTCGTTCATTTCCCGGTCACCCAGTCCCAAATAATCACACAGAAACTGTATTATTATAACACTGCTTGGCCAATGACTCAGGTGTATTTCTAGCTGGTTCTTACATCTTGAATTAATCCATTTCTATTAATCTGCATATCGCCATGAGGCTGTAGCCTACTGGTAAATATTCCAGGCCTCTTTCTCTTTAGGCAGCGACATGGCAACTCTCTGACTCTGCCTACTCTCTCTGTATATATATCTCTGTTCAGTTTTCCAGCCTGGCTTTAATCTACTAAGTCATTGGCCCAAACAACTTTATTCATCATCTAATAAAAGCAACACATACACAGAAGGACATCCCACATCATCCTTCAGGAGTCCTTCAGGTCTTCAGTACAAGATTGGGACAGCTGAGGCAGCCATCACTGTGGACTGAGCAGCTACCGTTCTCAGCATCTCTGGTGTAAAGAAAGCCATGGTTGGACACTCAGACCATATTCCATAAGCCAATCTGATAAATCCTCTTAATGTCTACTCAGTCTATACATTAATATAGTCAATATAGGATATACTGGATATATATTCAATCTACCAGTTCCATTCCTCTACAGAACCCTGACTGGTACAGTCCCTCAGGGCCTTCCCGGTAAATATCTTTCTGTGTTTATAACAGAATATGAGTGATGAATCAACGAGGTGGCCAAAGCTGTGATCTGAAACTCAGTGAGGGCAGCCCCACCCCTCTCAGAGCCAGCTAGGAGATCCACTCATCCTCCTAGATTCCTTCTGCTGGTGATCTCTCTGCAGACATGGCAGCAGTGCAAGCATAAACACATACCTGGCATTTTGCATTTCAGCACCAAGGAACCTCCCACAAGTTTTCAATTAGGAGAAAGATTTAACTCATTCCCAGGAGCAGAGAACAATGATTTATTCAATTCCAGCCTCCTTTCTTGGTTTTGAAAATTACTGTGTGTGTTTGCCCACCCTCGCTGCCCAAGACTGTTCTTTACAAAATCAGTAGGATTTTCCTTACTCTACCTTGGAAATTAAGTCTCAGGGAAAGGCGGCATCCAACTCATTTTGCATGCTAAATTATTACAATCGAAAAAGCAAAATCTCTACAATGCAGCTTTAAAAACATCTGTGTTTTTCTTTTGACTTTTGGGGATAATTAGCCCAGCTCATATTGTGATTGCTAATTACTAAGCTACACTAACCTGCTGAAGGGCTGGCAGAGAAAGAGTGAACTCAGAGAGTTTTCCCCAGAGCAGTGGAATCATCTGAAAAAGGCAAGGCATTGTCCTAGCCCAGGCCTGGCTCCCACCTGTTCCTGGGCCAGGTGCCTGCAGACTCTGCAGGAACCTTCAAGCTTGAAATTCAGATCTGGTGGCTAGGCCTAAGGAAGGGAATAGTGTGGGGAGACTTAATTTAACCAAATTGCTGGTATGGATTTTTGTTTCTGCATGAAAAAATAATTGATCTTGTAACCATTCTGGCAGGAGAGGAGATTAAAAAAAAAGACACTTGTGCCCTCCCTTGGGCTATCAGACAATAGACCTCAAAGAATTCAAATGTGGGGACTGGAGAGATGGCTCAGTGGAGATGTGAGCTCCTCTTGCAAAGGACTTGCAAAAGACTTCGCTCCCAGCATTTGCTTCCACTCCCAGCATTTGCTTCCAGGGACTCACAACTTTCTGCAGTTCTGTCTCTGGGGAGATGACACGCCTCTGGTATTCACACACACACACACACATACACACGTATGCATGCACGCACACACATAAAACACACAAATACACATAATTAAAAAATTTAAACAATTAAAATTTACCCAGACTCCCATACTGGATGAAAGGAAAGGCTGGGGCCCTTGGATGAGCCAGAGTAGAAACTTGGTTTCCGGAAAGAGATTTCAAACAGTTCTGACAACTTCTGGACCACTTTGAAGGAGAGGCTGGTGCTCTTGAGACAATGAGGGGTCAGTGATGAATGAGAACAGTTGGACCAGAACTGCTTAGCTATGCATACTCCTTGCCCTCTACTTCAGCACAGCCTCTTGTCAGGACCCTTCAGATCATCGATTCTCAATATGTAGGTCAAGACCTCTCCTGGGGTCAGGTACCTTGCATATCAGATATCCACATTATGATCCATAACGGTAGCAAATTTGTGGTTATGAAGTAGCAATGAAATATTTTTCCAGTTGGGGATTCAGCACAGTGTAAGGGACTATATTAAAGGGTCACAGCATTAGGAAGGTTGAGGACACTCTGAGCCTCTTCATTTGTTGTTGCTGTTTTCTCCTGATGTGGCCGTGTTGAATAAATCTCCTTTCTTTGCTCTTCACTATCATTTTTTCTGTAAATGGCATTTTAGATATAAATGGCTGAGCCTACTTCTTTGGGCTACCAGAGCCCAGACTTTGACCTGGAAATTTCCAGTATCGACCTAATTGAGAAGTTTGACTTTTCATGAAAACTAGACCCAACCAGGGTCCCAGAAACTTAACAAACCACCCTCTATGACGAAGCATGAGCCCAAACTACGGCATTCACTATTTTTAAACTTGTGTTCAAAGCCAGAGGCAGCAGTAGCTAAAATGTGGAGATGTGGGGACTCCTCTTGGACTGGAAGTCAAACTTTATTTGCCAGTCTCATGGGACAAAGCAAGACTGTTCAGTCTGTCAATTGGTGTGAGTCTTTTGTGAAGAAGCAACACACAGCAGGGACTGGGGACATAACGGCAACAGGGTGGGCACCATCCCTGACCTCAGCAAACACAGGGTCAGGAAAGCGGATGGATCTGAGCCAGAAGAATGGGGAGGGGTGGGAAGGTCTAGGAGCGCCTCGGGGAGGGACTCCTGCTCACCAGTAGAGCCAGACACCGCTGAGGATGACCCCACTGGACAGTGAGGGGCAAATAGGAGGAAATGCCAGGGAGGAAGACTACGAGGAAGCAAGATGGGTGTGCTCAATGAGCAGCAGCTGGGAAAGGGGGACAGCCAGGAGACCAGTTCACTCAGGGAGCTGGCAGAAATTGAGGAGGAGGGATCTGAGGGTGGAGGCTCTTTCTTGAGGAGCTAAATGGATTGAGTTAGACACCTCTAACTCAAGCGTGATGAGCCCTGACTTCCACTCCGTCTCCCAAAAGGCAAGTAGGGAAACCCCTCTGTGTCTTACTAAATATGGTCCCCCTCATTGCTTCCCCCGCCCCTGAAAAACCTTGCAAGCCTCCCCTCAACACCGTGGAGTCTGACTGGAGTCCTTGGGTGTTCTACAGGTCAGTGGGCAGATGGACCTCAGAGCAAGGAGGCCCAGCCACACAGCTCATTCAGCCCTCATAATAAACCTGGATATTGTCAAGCCTCGCAGTCAGGACAGAGGCTCGAAGTGGTTAGAAAATGACTATGGATTTTGGAAGCTGAGTTAGAGCCCTGAGGAGGCCTCCCGGCCACAGGAGACCCTCTCAGGAAGACAGCTCTTCAGAGCTTCCCCTGTGCTCCTCTCAATTGTCCTAGCAGCTTCCACCTGTAGCCAATGCCTGAGGGCACGATGCAGTAGCCATCTTGAAAAGTGGCACCTGTCTTTCAAGGCTAAAGACTGAAACTTGTCCCTACCCTCTTATAGTCAACCTTAGGGACATCAAAAGCTGCTAGAAAGTATACCAACCCCTTGGCCTTGTGCTTCCTGAAAGAACAAAGGTTCTGGGCTTTCCACCTGTGGTCAAGGGCTGAGGAGAAGGCACGGCAGTCATTTTGAGAAGCAGTAGCCATCTTTGAGGAACAGGTTTAAACTTGCTTCCTACCAATTTGTCAGGAGAGTCCCAGGCCACTGTGATGTTTTCCTACCCAGAAGCCTTTTTGTTTCACCATAGACTGTAATTTGGGGAAAGAGTCCTCCATGTTAGGGGTGGTAAGCCAGGTCACGGGAAAGCTTTCTTCACGTATCTGTGAGTCTAGATCCCACTATCCACCATTGAGCTTTTCCTTGTGATGTGGACTGATTGAGTTTTCCCAGCATACTCTTCATCTACTCACATCAGTTAGAATTTCTGTTGTAGCTGAGAAAGCTGACAGGCCACATGGGGCACCTAGAAGCCTGGCAATGACCCGCACACCGTGGTATCTTTACCCACCTGCCGCTCTCATCCCTCATCATTGAGAGTGCAAGAGTCCATCCCTTGCAGATTTATCAACCAAACCATAGAAGGCAAGGGTGGGAGGGGGTGATGGAAGGGCAGGTGGTGAGGGTAGAAATGAGAATCCCATTCTATGCCAACCTCTAGTCAGGACCATCCATGCCTGGTCACCTTAAGTTCAACATCATTATCCCCAGAGAGGAACATTTAAGCCACTACTAGGTCCAAGGTGGAGCCACCTTTTAGCCTGGTCATCCCCTATGCTCCCCACTCTCCCAAACCTCCAGCCCCCACAGAAGGGCTCCTGACTGTGACCTCAGTTAGTTCAGAGTGGTTCAGATCTACACATGCTCTCAAGCTCACAGAGATGAGCTCAGCCCCGTGGCTAGAAGAAGTAGGGAGACAACTTCTTTTTTTAAAAGAAAGATTTATTTATTTTGTGTGTCTGAGCGCTCTGTTGGCTTGTGTGACTTTATGTCAGAAGAGGGCATCTGGTCCCATTGTAGACAGCTGTGAGCCACCATGTGGTTGCTGGGAATTGAGCTCAGGACCTCTGGAAGAGCAGCCAATGCTCTTAACTCTCCAACCCCGAGGGCCAGCTTCTACTGCTTTAGTACTACAGGGATTCTCTAAACAGCCTAAAAGAGCAGAATTCCTGTCCCCATTGTCAGCAGAGTATAGAGTGACCTGTTCACAGCCACCCAGTAGAGAGGTGGCAGCACCAGGACTCAACTCCAAAGTGTCTTCTCATTGCCAGCTCTCCTCCAGTGTGAATCAGAGAATGCAGGCCCCTGTCAGCGAGTGCTAAGCATTGTGGGTACAGAGGAAGGGCCATTTCAGAGAAGGCACTGAGAGAGTAGGGAGACATTCAACAGCTGCACACAGGCCATCTCTGGGTGTTCCAACACAGAAGAGAGGCTGGGTATGGCCAGCCCTATATATGTGGCAACCAGAGGAGGGACATCCAACTACAACAGTGGTTCTCAACCTATGCATGTCAACCCCTTAGAGGTCACATATCAGATATTTACATTACGATTCACAACAGTAGCAAAATTACAGTTATGAAGTAGCAATGAAATAATTTATGGTTGGGAACATTAGAAAGGTTGAGAACCACTGAATTACAAGAACTAGGAAGAAAGGAGGGGCAGGGCCCCACCCAGGCTCGGCAGTTGAGCAGGGGATTCACTTTGGGTAACTAATGAAAAAGAGTAGGCTGTGTGTGTGAAGTGTTCACACAAGCTTACATGATTGTGCATGTGTACATACAGACCTACACATTCATTCTCACATACATGCTTTCATGTACACATAGACAAACACACATATCCATGTGAGCAAACATCCATGTGTACAAACATACACAAAATTACAGGCCAGGCACCTTTTCCCAGAGACACAGCAGGAAACCTCTGTCAAGTCAGAGGCTACTATTGTAGGCAGAAATGTCCCCAAAGCCAACCCTAGGAGCAGCCAGTCCAGGTCCTACCCAGATGAGCCACAGACCCACAGTGCGTGTGGAATGCACACGCTCCCTCTGGACACCCCGTCACTTGGCTGTAACCAGTGTGTGGCTCTTGCCTCCTACCATCTCCCCTTAGGTTTTCTGTTCAAAGGAGCCTGTTACTATCTCCTGCCTCCAGGGTCAGGTGGGGACAGGTCAGTGGGGAGGGCAAGCACAACTTCCTGGTCCCTGCGGCACACAGTCCTTGAGCTTCTCAGGGCCTCCTACGTGGACAAAATCCCCAGAAGCTAAGATGCTGTGCCAGGCCTTCCACTCTGGCACTGTCACCTCTGCCCTGGTCTCTTCTTCTCAAACTCGGGCCTATCTGGGCAGGGTAGTCCCCACACAACCTTCTCCATTGGAATAGGCCTCATTTGTTTCCTGTGGTATTTTTTAAAGATGGATTAAACCTCCAGTGTCTCACCGAGCCATCTGCAGTCTTGACTGTGGGAAATGTTGGGTGACAGTTTTGTTTCTGATGGGGAAGAAGGAAACCAAAGCCAGGACCATTCCTGGATAAGGAGCTGAATCCCAGACGCCCACTGGGTAGATGTGGAATGGCGTTCTGACCTTGGGTGGCAGCTAGTGTTGACCATCAGTTTGATAGGATCTGGGATTACCTAGGAGGCCAGCCTCTAGGACAACTATGAAAGGTTATTTAGATGAGGTTAGCCTCTGGGCATATCTGTGAGGACTGTCTTGTTGGTTAATTGAGGGAGGAAACCCACCCCAAAGGAGGGCAGCACTTTTCCCTGGGCTTGGGTCCTGAACTGCGTAAAGAATAAGAAGCCGGTTGACCCTAAGCCTTCATGTCTCTTGGCTTCCCAACCGCAGATGCGATGTGACCAGCTGCCTCTTGCTCCTGCCGCCATGCCTTCCTTGCCTGCTGTGGTGTGGTCCCCACGACACTGGAATGACCTTGAATGGTAAGCCAAAATAGACCCTTTCTCTCTTGATTTGCTTCTTGGCCTGTATTTCATCATGGCAATGTGGCAAACACACCCTGTCTTCCCCACAGCTCCCAGGAGGCCACTCGTACTTGTTCCGTGGGAAGTGAGAGGGACCCACTTTACAGCAGTTAGAGAAGACCTATTGGGTTAAAAGTCAGCCTGCCTGCCCTGCTCATTCACTCAGGCCCTCAGATAGAGTCTCTTCCAGGCCAAAATGCTGACCTCTTAACTTGGTTTCCTGCCTTGGCCAGCCCTGTTCTCAGTTCTTGTTGAACTAAAGTGTCCATTCTTGCTACTTGTGTGTGGTTAGTTGCAGATGGGTACCCATATGAAGAGCAGTGACAACCAGGACACTTGGGGACAGAATGATGGCTGGCTCAGATCCTGTAGACAGTGTTCAGGGTTGTCATTTATTGAGTGCCCTCCCCCCGAGATGACAAGACTTCCCTTAGTACTTGGGGGTTCATTAAACTTTTCCTACCAGCCCAAGGGGCGTGGGCCTACTCCGGATACCCTGGCTAGAGATCCAACCACAGCCACAGACCCAGTACTCCTGACCTAGACTTGCTAATTCAAAGCCAACACACAGACCACCCAAGCTAACCCTCCAGAGACAGTGTCCCATTCTCCCACCCAGGGACCTGGGCCACAGAAGGGAGGGCCTAGACAATCATGTCCCCTCAAACCCACACTTGAGACACGCTCTCAAATACTGATGGAGCTGCATTTTCTTCTCAGCCCAAGAAAAATTATAGACCTTTCACGACATTGCTGTTGGGAACGCTATTTCTAAAAATAGAGCTGGGCTCCCATTTATAGCTCCCACATTATATGTCTCAATGGTGCCCTGCACTGTTTTATATGCAAGGCATGAGAGAGGGCTTGCCTGGGTGTTGTCCTCCCCACAAGAGAAGCAGAGCCTCTGTAGAGGCCACCCCTGGCCCACAGGGCACGTCTGCAAGTTGAAGAAAATGCTGTGCATATCCCCTGCACTGCAGCTGCCCAGGCTGGCTGGGTTCTAATGAGACAGAACCACCTGCACGGTCCACAGGGACAAGGTGGGAAATCTCTTCTTGATAATGGCTGGTGGGAGTTCTTCAGTTAGATCCGAACAGAGCTGGCAAAATATTTAGCCGAAACAACACTAATAGCAGGAATCAAAAGAAAAAGAGAGCTTTGCTCAGTGGGCAGCGGAGACAAAACACAGGTCCAGCAGTGCTAAGAATGATCCAGTGGGGTATGCTCGTAATCCCTGTCCTGCGGGTGAGGAAGGGTGAGGCTGCAGGGAAAGAGATTAGTCACCTCTGCTGTGGAGCTTGCAAAGGCTGAGGGGCTCCAAAGCCACCTGGTCCCCAGTGCAAAAGACATGAAACTCCATACCTTCTTCTTTCCCCCATCCCAGCACACATCAGCCCCCAGAGAGCCTCGGCCATGGGCACCCAGCCCCATTCCACACTTCTGTGTCCATTGCTTCCTCATGCTCAAACCTTTTTGGCATCAAGGGCTTTTACATGAGTGGCAGAGTTCTGTGTGTCTGCAGTTAGCCAGGGCTGGGATTTCTCCAAAGCCAAATCTTGGTCCTGCCTAGGCTACTGTGTGACTCTGTGGGAGGTTGCATCCTGGGGAAGACGGACCTTTGGAGAAAGCAATTCCTAGGATCCTCTCCATCTCTCCTGGGACTCTGATATTGTTGCCCCTTCTGGATTTCTGATCCCACTGGACACTCCCAAAGCTGACATACCACAAGAGTGACCTATAGATTCTTTTCAGACATTTATCCTGGACCTGAATGCTATAGACAGTATGTCTAATTTTCTCCTCTAAGGCTGGGAAGCCCTGTCAGAGACACGCTATGGAAATGAAGCCCACCATTACACAAGCCTGGGAGGTAACTAGATAGCCCACAGATGCTTGTTTTTAAGGAGGAAATACAATTGGGCAGATTTTGATTACATACAAGAGTCTAAAATGCTCCAGAAGTGTTTCTCTCCCTTTTTAATATATAAGCAAATGAGGTCCCCATACACCTGGCACAGAGCAGGGAGATTCTCCAGAATCTTAATCCAGCCCTTGAAGGTCAATGCTGAGACAGACTGAAGATTGGGATTCTGATGGTGTCGACTAGCTGCTTTCCAAATTTCAGAAGAAACAGTTGACCTTGTCTTAGACTCAAGGAAGTTGCAGAGAGAGTGCCACTCACTGGGCAGATTTCCTTTTTAAAAGGCTGCAACCAGGTAGTGGTGGCATGTGTCTTTAACACCAGTACTCAGAAGGCAGAGGCAAGCTGATCTCTGTGAGTTTGAGGCCAGCCTGGTATGTAGAGCAAGTTCCAGGACAGCCAGGGCT
>LOJH01058595.1:865-11385 GCA_001685095.1 Ellobius talpinus
CCCCCCGCATATGTGTGCAGGTGTGCATACCCACGCATATGCACAGAGGCCAGAGGGGGACAGATGTTTTGCTCTGTCACTCTTCACCTTATTCCCTTGAGGCACAGTCTCTCACTGAACCTGGAGCTTCTCTGAAGGCCAGCAAGTCCCAGGATCCTCCTGGCTCATGGGCGGTTATATCAGACTTTTCATGTAGACTCCACAGCCAGATCCTCATGTTTGCACAAGCACCCCTACCTGCTGAGTCATCTTCCCAGCCTCAAGTTGTTTCTTTAACTACAAAATCCACATAATATTACATTAATGAAAAGGCCAACATATTTCTCTCAATGCTTGTCATGAGGCCAAACTATGTTTTCTCAATAGCTATTCATTGCAACGGATTTATGGGGGCCATCTGAATCCGTGACTTTCCAGTAAGGACAAACAGCCCTGGGGCATCTGCCTACCTCAGTGCCACCCAGTTCCTGATACTTCCTTAAGGCTTCTTAACGTTTGGTGTCAAGCGGCAACTGCAACACTCAGGTTGGTGAGGTGTTCAAAGGGGGAAGGGTGGGGAATTTGTGTGGTTTCAGAAACAGGAAGTTCTACCTTAAAACATATCATTTCTGAAGTGGAGAAAGTTCGGGTAGGTTTTTAGAAAGCCTATCACAATAACATATTGTTTTCAACATATTTATAGGTCAATATAGTAAAAACACAACCGAATGCAAAACTCTGGAGTGTTGTTTGCGTGTGAAATAACTAAAATACACTCCACATTTGGCCACGCTGAGATTTTATCAGCCAAAGAAACTGCAGCTCAGTTTTGTGAAAGACACAACTGACTGCCTATCAGGATCTCTTTTTCTTTTCTTTTTTCTTTTCTTTTCTTTTTTTTTTATGCAGGCTGTCTTCTAGGCTGACGTAGATTTGAAGACGTCATGTCCTGCACAGATGTGTGTGGATGGCAGCTGGCTATGTAGACCATCTTTCCCCAAATGGCTCCAGTGGGCTCTGGCTTCAGAATCCCTGTCCACCCTGGGAGTAGGGGCAACTCTGGATGGGGATCCTGACCCCAGAAACTGAAAAGAAGGATCGTGGAGCTTGGAAACCTTCCCCAGACCTGTGATAAAGCAATTCTTGGGGGAAATGAAGGAGGGCAAAATGAAGCAAGATGGGACTGTTGCCTTAACCAAATGGCTTAGAAGGCAAGTTTGACTCCTTCTGTGTGTTTATACCCACAGCTACCATTCTGATTCCTGAAGTTTGAAGAATGCCAATGGTTTGCCATCCAAGAAGAGTCAGGGGCTGGCAAGATAGCTCAATGGATAAAAGCACTGGCCACTGATCCTGATGGCCTGAATTTCATCCTCCGGATCCACATAGTGGAAGGAGAGAACTGACCCCTCCAGCTGCCCTTTGACCTCCACGCATGTGTTATGACATGTGTGCCTCACCCTCCTCCAATAAATCAATCTAAAAATTATTCTTTTGAAGAGCCAGAAAAAGGGTTGGGGTTCTAAGATAGGGTGGTGGTAAGAGCTGTGGACTCTGGAACCCACACTGCCTGAGTTCAAATCCCCACACTCCCTGCTGACTCTTTGATATGGAAAAGTGATTTATTCTCTCCATGCTTTGGTTTCTCTCTTGGAAAAAATGAATAATGAATAAGGGTTCTCGTGGGACTCAATTGAGTTCATTGGTGGAAAGTTCATTCATGGAAGAGGTCACTTGGAGAGCAAAGAATTTCTGTAGTCTACCCAACACACATCTTTGGATCAGACACTGGAGAGACTGGCTGGTGGGAATTCTTAAGGGGTCCATCTTAGGAGCCAAGGACCCACATCTTCTGACACAACCTTGCATTTTGGTCCAGTGATGCTGTGATCTCCTGGCTTGCTTTCTCTACCTTCCTGGTTCGGTGTTGAGTTTGTATCACTCACCCTAACCAGCTCTTCCCCCAGGGAGCTCCTCACCTGCTGCCCTAAGGCCCACATCATTTCTCCCATCTTCCTTCATGCCTTCTGGGCCTGTGGCTGATAGAACATGACACCTGCAACTAAGACCTCTCTGAACTTTAGAACCAGGCAGCCACCACATGCTTGATAGCTTCTGGCATGCCCCAGAAGCTCCCAGTGGGTGGAAAGCCCTTCTCCTGTTCTTGTCCCTTCACCTGGGGCAACCAGGGTCAATGAATAGCACAAGCATCCACACAGGCCCAGGAAGCAACTCCACTGGCCCCTACCCTACCCAGTCCTTACACAAAGCCATCAGGTCTTCTATTCAGATCCTCTCACACGAACCTGCTTACCACTTCCCCTTGTTCCTAGGGGCTCTAGGCTACTTCTCTCACCTAGATGTTACCTTCAGACTCATTGGTATACATACAAGATGGTTGGGGGAGAACTATAAAGTTGCAGGTAAGTACTACAAAGCAAAATACACCTAATATTCTGTAGTACTGAACAAGGGGCTGGCAGAGAGGCTCTCTGCCTAGGCAATATCTCTGCCTAGGTAATATTTAGGGAGGATGAATCCAAGTCTTCCTGGAGTGTACATGTCCTGAAACTGGAACCTGAGGGAGTCAAGGATTGGAGACAGGCACAGGCTGGAAGCAAATGGGTCAGTAAGGTGAAGGGCTCAGAGTCTGGCTTCTGTAGGGCTTTGGCGGCCATGGAGAAGAGTTCAAATTTTATTCCAAATGCAGTGGGAAGGTTATGGTTTGGGTATCGAGAGATCCCAAAGATTCGTGTGTTGAAGGCTTTGGTCTCCAGCTGTTGGATCTAGATGTTGAAAGATGATCCGATCATGAGGGCTTTGACCTAATCAGTGAACAAGTCCACTGATGGCTACACACAGAAAAGCCGTCCTGGAGGTGATGGAAAGTAAGGGGCAGAGCACAGTGAGAGCCGGCAGCTCCCTCTTGGCGTCCCCTCTCCTTGTCCAGGCCCTTCTCTGTCTGTTCTCTCTTCCCAGTAGTCAGAAGATGAGCAGCTGTGTTCCACTCTGCCTTCTCCACCACGGTGCTCGGCCTCATCCTAGGCCCGCAGGGCTTTGGCCAAGACTCTGGGCTGGGGTGTCTGGGACTAGAATCCACTCCCTCTTATGTTTTTTGCCACAGTGATGATGGCTTTTAAGCAAAGAAACACTTGCTTTACTGACATTTTAAAATGCTCTTATCTTTTCGTCACTTAAAATGCAGCCACTTAGAACTTACCATGAAAACCCAGCCCCTCCCCTAACTCCATGCCTCTCTCCCACTCACCACGTTCTAGCCCGCTGGTTCTCAGCCTTCCTAATGCTGCGGCCCTTTAATACAGTTCCTCATGCTGTCGTGACCTCCCCCCACCCATAAAATTATTTTCATTGCTACTGTTCTGAATCACAATGCAAACATCTATGTTTTTGATGGTCCTAGGCAATCCCTGTCAAAGGGTCCTTTGACCCCAAAAGGAATTGCAACCCATAGTGGTTCTCAACCACTGTTTCTGATCCCTGAACTCTCTCCTGTGTTGCATTGTTCTGTGTGAACAGCATTGTTCGGGGGTGGAGGGAGAATGTAACTTATCCCCTCCCAGTCTCATGGACGCTGGTGGTCCCATGAGGCAGCAGCGACCAAAGCATTACAGGTGAGACAAGTGACATCCAGGAGCACTTGAGCTGTGGCCCAGCATGGCTCAGGGAAGAGCTGCAGGCCATGCTTCATGAGGAAAACAAGGAGTCAGTGATTTCTGCCTCCAAAGATCCCTGGCTTTGCCCTTATTTTAACCTCACAGACCATGGAAGTTTTGCTTTGTTCAGAGACTGATCCCCTCCAGGTCAAGTGCTTTCTGTACGGTCTCACCTCTCTGCTCCGTCATCTTCTGCTTCCTAGGACACGTGTCCTGTTCCTTGTCCAAGGACCATCAGACTATATCCTGCCTCAATAAGATTACTTATGTAGTTATCTCTCATCCAGATTCCTAAGACCAGCTGCTCAAATACCCAGATAAGGCCCACAATGCGTACTTCTGTTTTCAATTGCTGATCTTCAAAACAACAACAAAAACCTCCCAGCTTTTTTTTCTTCATGGAAACAAGAGTTGGTTTTTGCAGCTGTGGCCTTTAGTAAGGCCTGCATCTGTCAGCAGATGGGCAAAAGGACAAAGCTATCAGAACCCCGAAGAGCCTTGTGTAGTTTTAGACAGCTCTATGACGTGTTCACGCAAATTAGAAATCCTGGCCCCAGCACACTGTAACCAATGCAAAAAAAAAATGCATGCAGCTGGCTCTTTGTAACAGCCCAGGGGAAGCTGCCCAAATGTCTGTCAGCCGCACAATGGCTAAATCAACTGCGGTATATTTGCACAATGGAACACCAGCCCAAACAGATAACGGCCTATCTATAACTACACGTCACAATATGGATATTCTCACAGACATATTGCTGCCTGAGGCGCGAAAGCGTCGTACTGTATGGTTCTGCTTAGTTGACACAGAAAGTAGGCAAACTGAATCTATGATGTAAGAATCAGGATTATGGTGGCTGCACATGAATAGGGATGAGGCAGAATGAGGGGCCAGTCAGGCAGAGGCGAGGCCCTGGACAACAGGGGCATTCTGTTTGGGAAGACTCACTCAGCTGACACCTGTGATGTATACATTTTTCTGGGCCTATGTCCTCGTCAGCAAAAACTGAAAGCAAAACAGACTTTGTTCATGTCACTATGATGTCTGAGTTTTTTTTTTTCTTTTAGCCCTAATCACCTATGAACATGAGTGCGTTAATTCTTCTATGGTAAAGTGACCCGTGGGAAATAGGAGGGGGCAACTCAAGACTTCTTGTACACTGTTTAAAAACAAGACTCTCTAGAGCAATGGTTCTCAGCCTTCCTGACACTGCGACCCTTTAATACAGTTCCTCATTTTGCGGTGACCCCACCACCACCACAAAATTATTTTCTACTTTATAACTATATTATTATTTGCTACTTTATAACTATAATTTTGCTACTGGTATATAGTGTAAATATTTTTGGAGATAAGTTCTGCCTAAGGGCAGTGGCCCACAGGTTGAGAACCACTGCTCCGAAGCATTTCCGTCCCATAGGGACCACACCTTGATTACACGGCAAGGATGTTACAGATGTGACATGAGCGCTTCATTCTTTAATCAAACTGGCTTCAAGGACTACATTTGCCTTTTGGCTGGCACAATATCTGTCTCAAATTCTAATGACCAGATTTTCAATTTTAGGAACTTATTTTTTTCATCAAAAAAATGAAAAAAAAAACCAAGTGAAATGAAGATGAGCAGCGGGATTTCTAAGATGTCATCTAAACCATCGCTGGCTTATCTTTAGATGTGTTTCTCTGATGGGCGGTGGCGGCACACACCTTTAACCAGCACTCGGGAGACAGAGGCAAGAGTATCTCTGTGAGTTTGAGGCCACTGGTCTACATAGCCAGATCCAGGTCAGTCAGGGCTGGAAGACATTGTCCCATCAAATATGATCACAGGTAATGACAGGAGAACTTGACAGAGGTCAAGAAGATGTACTGTACTTTTTGTTGTTATTATTGTTGTTACCTGGTTTTTCTTTTCTTATTTTTATTTTAAGAACATTGGTGTTTTACCTGCATGTAAGTCTGTAGGACAGTATCAGGCCCCCTGGACCTGGAGTTACAGACACTTGTGACTTCTTCTTAACTTAGAAATAAAAGGCTCAATATACATAGGACATATATACATACATAGGACATCCAAGTAGATACTCTGGGAAGTTCTTGTGTAAACAGTAAACAGTATCTGTGAAAAAAAAATAGGCCGGTAGCTCACATTGACTGTGTGGGCACTGGAGGTTTTGCCTTGTTAACCAGGGATGTAGGGTGCAGGGAATTCATGTCATACTTAGGTAGTGTAATATCATTCCAACCTAATCAACTGGATTAGCTAGAGTTGTAAAGTGTTCAATTATATTACTGGCTTTGTTGTTGCTGTTGTTTTCTGTTTTGTGTGTTTGAATGCTTGTGTGTGACAAGGTTTCACTATCGCCCAAGCTGGCCGTAAACTCTCTATATAGCTCAGGGTGGTGTCAAACTTGCAGTCTCCCTGCCTCCTTTTCCTGAGTGCTGGGAATTCAGGCAGGTACCACGACGCCTGGCCTTCGGGGTCTAACGCATGGTCACAATGCTCACTTTTGACATCTCAAATGGGGGATGAGGATCTGGGATTCTCTCCCAGGCACTCCTGGCAGACCCTGGCAGGAACACCCTTCACATCTCAAATGGGGGGTGAGGATCTGGGACTCTCTCCCAGGCACTCCTGGCAGACCCTGGCAGGAACACCCTTCACATCTCATTAGATCCACCTGCTGTCCTGCCATCTGGATGCTGTGGACCTTCATCCTGAGAGCTGAGAAGAGCTAGGCGAGCAGAGGGAGGTGTGTGGTAGTGCTTCTTGCAAATAACCAGGCCTGCCTGCATCCCAGGGACAGAGAAGGGACAGGAGCTGGGCCTCAAGCAGCAGCTAGCATCAATTCACGTTCCGGCTCAGCCATTCGCTGTGTCATTTTCAGCAAATTACTATACCAGTCTCCTTTTTCATTAATGCACTCAATGAATTTTGAGTCTTGCTAGGAGGATTAAAGAGCACATCCGATCAGAACATTCAGTGATGCTTTAGGAATTGTCAAGGTGAGACACCCCACTCCTCAGTGTTGCCTGAAGGGCTTCTCTAGGTTTGCCTCTTCTATGCTGTTGCTGTGTTTTCTGCTTGGAAAACAAGCAGTTCGGGAACCAACTGGATTAGAACCCTCTTTCTGCATTAATGGGGGCTCCTCTCACTGCTCTAACTCAACTCCGAAAAGATGAACCTACAGTTTCACGAAGCAAACCGTTCCTGTCCCATCCTGGAAGGGTTACCAAGCTGTTGAACTGAAATCTGTGTCCTTTACAACTTCCAAGTATAAATTCAAGTTTCCTTTTCTGTCCACTCTGTTCCTTCTTTGACACCACAGCTTTCTACATCTTTGAGACACCTCTCTTCCTTTATGAGTCAGTTTGTTATATAAGCTACCCTGCCCTGAGCACTTTCTAGAACTCTAACTAGTTGGGCTAGAGAGATGGCTCAGCAGTTATATTGCTCTTGCAGAGGTCCTAGGTTCTATTCCCAGCATCCGCATTAGGCAGCTTCCAATCGCCTGGACTCCAGTTTTAGGGGATCCAGTGCCCTCTTCTGATCTTCCCAGGTAACACACTCACAAGTACACATACCCTCTCATACATATAATTTTTTTCATGTGTTCATTTACTTGTTTTTAAAGAAGCCTGCCTGGTGCAACAGCAGATACATTTTTATGTGTCTACTGTGATCCAGTGAGACCAATTACCCAGGTGGCATGTGGCCAGAGTCATCTCGCATCCTGACTACAATGACTGACTTGGAAATGAGCAAGTAACTCAGAATGAACCACCTGGGGGTTTCCCACAGAATTTTGTTAGAACTCTAGGAACCGAGATACATTTCTTTTCTTTTGGGGTCCACAGTCCCACACAGGATAAATCTGTAGCTGCCTTTGCCAACATGCTAGAAGAAGACAATTTATAATTACATAAAGATGGCTTTCTGATGGCATAACCTGAACCCAGGACCCATTGAGCCTTGAACATCCCACTTATATAGGCTTAAATTCTGTCTCTGGCACAAACACATCTTCTTAAGCCAAAGACATTAAGATTTATCAAGGCAGGAAGTTCCCTCAGCAGGACTCAGTCAGGGCCATGTTATAAGGCTCTGCACGCCCCTGCCTTTTAACTGACACCAATTATTTTGTCATTATTGGCCCAGAGAAAGGTTATTCATTCTTAGCGTTCTTTGACCCTCAGAGATAAGAAAGAAATCTGGACCTTTCTTCCAAACTATCTAGACAGAGCAGTTTGGGTCAGAAAGTTTTTCAACCCAAGGTGAAATATGAATTAAAGGCAATAACCCAGAAACTCCTGTTTCCCCGAGCAGGTCAAGGCCAGGAGAACAGAAATGGAGAGAGAGTGATTTCACAAGTAGAAAATGGACATCAAGACTTCATCAGAAAGCAAGAGAACCTTCTGTGGCAGGCAAAGGAGGACACAGAGTTCTACCTGGTCGTTCCCACACAGTTTTCCTGAGTGCCATGCTTCGAGTGTGAGATGATTCCTGGAGACTTGTGGATCTGAACACTTGGCTTCCATACGATGGTTTTTGGGAGGCTGTGATCCTCTTGGTCCTGGAGTGTAGTCAACAGACTCAGAACTAAGTGTAGACTTTGAGGGTCAGTGGGCTGGCTTTTCCTTGCTGTCTAGGATATCTGCTTCCTAACCCATACCGTGTTGATAAGGAGCCACCTCAGCCTCCTGCCACTGTGAATTGGGTGTCTGCCATGTCCTCCTCACCATGGTAGACTGCACCCTTAAACCACAGGCCCAGATAAATGTCTCCTGTCTTAGGTTGCTTTGGGAATATATTCTATCACAGCAACAGGAATACTACACACTGTGGAGCTGAAACTCACAAGATGAAATACTCAGAGGAGACAGATGGGTTTCTTGACTTTATTTCTTTTCTTATTTTTCTTTTACACTGGGAATAAAATACACATAAAAGTTTCTGTATGAATGTATGGCCACACCAAAGTGCCAGAGAGTGGGTGACTTTAACAACCAAAATTGATCTTCTCAGTTCTGATCTGAAAGTCTAAGACCGGGTTGCCAGTAGAGTTGATTTCTCTTGAGGACCTTGGTCTGGCATTCTGGTGACTGCCTCTCTCTTGTTTCCTTGTGTGTGCCAGCGTCCTAATCTTGTCCTATAAGGCCACCAACCCAGTGAACTTAGGATATGCTCTAATGACTTCAGCTAACCCTCATTATCCATTTGAAAACTCTATTTCCAAAAACAGCCACATTCAGAGATACTGTGGCTGGGGATTTCAACAGGTAAGTTCAGCCCATAATTTTTAACAGCAAATAACAAAGTTGTTGGTTCTTTTTTAATATTGCAACCATCTATCAATTATGCAGCATTTAGACAATTTAGAATACTCACTGGCCTTCAATTATTTTAAAAAATAGGATAAACAAGCTATTTTAATCACACAGGAAATCATCATTTTATCAGGATAGATAAACACAAAGTAGGTTAAGGAATGCTTTACTGTAGAAGCACCTTAGGAATGTTGGGTAAAAGGAGACCAAGAGCCAAATTGTCCTAACACACACAGGCTTACCTGGGCTGAGAAGTCCGAGGAAGCCCAGACTCACCTTTCTGGCTCCTACAGGGTCAGGGGTGGAAGGAGAGTATCTGGCAAAACCAGTTCCCTTTTCCTTAACGAAAGCCTCTGTCCAAGAAGCTTGCTAAGAGAGCACGGTTGCAGTTATGGTTGTGTCCGAAAAGCACTGGGGTGGAGGAGCCAGGAAGGAAAGGCCACATGGCCTGGGTTTGACTCTATCAGCAGCTTGCAGTTGGGAGATTTGCCTAGGGAGAGAAAGGAAAATGATACACAGCGCTGCCATTTATTGCGTATAACAGCGAGAAAGGGCAGCCTGAAACTGAAGGGCACCTGAGGCATTTTAAATGTGCCATAGAGGATGCTCGTGTAAAGTCACCCGACGGTTAGAGTTGGGCTCTGAAACGCCCCCTGAAGGCTGAGGTTAGACGCACGCTCCCCCGATGAGCAGTGTTCAGCAGCAAGGCTTTGGAGAAACGATTGGGTTCCGGGACTCCGGTTACCGGATTAATCCTTTAGTGGACTCATTACACAATCATTGGGAGATGGCGAAAGGCAGGATAGGGTCTAGGTAGAGGAAGTGGGTTCCCTGAAGATTGTCCTGGGGGAGTCTGTCTTTCCTCTTTCTCTTTCCTCTCCCTCTCCTCCACGTCCTTGCTGCCCCAAGAAGAGTTGTCTCTTCCCCGGGTTCCTGTTACCATAAGGTTCTGCCTCATCTCAGCCCCAAAACAATGGACCTCGCTGGAAACTATGGGCCAAAATAAATAATTCTTCCACTCGAGTTGATCTTCTCAACACTGGTCATAATAACGGAATACAGTGCCTTACAACACATCTTTAGCTTTAAAGTCAGCTGACCGCCGTTATCTTGACAATTAAACACAATTGGTTTTCATGGTAAAACAACACAGCCCAGAGGGGCAGGAGGAAGAGCAGAGAGGACCAAACTGTGTGGGCCCTTTCTGCCTCTTTCTATTTTTCCCACTCAGTATCTCCCAGCCGAACCTTTGTTTTACCTTTGAGCACTGAGGCTCAGGCTCACCGGGGAACTTGGCCCTGATTAGAATCCTTCTCCCTCGTATTTTAGACCTCACTTGTTCTCAGCAGCCAGATCTCAACTTAGCTGCCAGGCGACCCTGTGGAGTCTTCTCCAGTCCTTGCTCCAGGTTCAACCAAGTCCGTTCGGGTGAGTCTCAAGGTGCAGTTCCGGGATAACCTCTGCCTGTCCAGAGCTTTGCAGCAAGGCGAATTTCCCGGCCTACTCCCGGCCTACTCCAGATCAGGAACTGCCAGCTAGGC
>LOJH01058597.1:0-11385 GCA_001685095.1 Ellobius talpinus
GAGCCTATTCTGTTTGGATGCTCACCTTCCTAGACCTGGATGGAGTGGGGAGGATCTTGTACTTTCCACAGAGCAGGGAACCCTGACTGCTTTTTGGACTGGAGAGGGAGGGGTGAGGGGAGGGGGATAGAAATGGGAGGAGTGGAGGAGTTGGAAATTTTTTAATAAAAGAAGCACACAAAAAAACAAAAAAACAAAGGGTGGTAGTGATGAAGATAGAAAGGAAGAAAAGGAAAAGAAGGGAGCGAGGGAGGAAGGGAGGGAGTGAGAGACAGAAACAGAGAAAAGAGGACAGGGAGCAAGGGATGGAGAGAGGAAGAAAGGGAGAGAGGGAGGCAAGGAAGGAAGGAAGGGATAGAGACAGAGACTGAGAAAGGGATGGAGGGAGGAAGGGATGGAGAGATAAAAGAAGGAAGTGTTTAGTTGAAAGGGGATGTATATGTGAGAGGGTCCAGTAGAAGTTGTGGCAGCATCTGGAGGTAGATGTCATCTAAATACATTGTATTTATGTATGAAATTCCCTATAAATGTATAGAAAAGTTAAGTAAAATTAAAATCAAAAGCTGGTCTACAAAAATACACATAAAAAGGAAGATTAAATGCATAGAATCCTATTCTGTTTGAATGTATACCTTGCTCAGCCTAGATGTAGTAGTGAGAGACTTGGACTTTCCACAAAGCAAAGTGCTTTGCCCTCTCTTTAGGAGTGGGTTTGGGTGAGAGGGTGTATGAAGGAAATGGGAGGAGCAAATGGAATGGGAATTTGGATTGGTATTTTTTAAAAAATAATCTCCTTTAAAAGAAAAAGCATAGAAAAACAGAAAGAAAAAATAAATTTTAAAGTAAACATTTAAATTTATGTTTTAAAATAAGTATAATAACCCCATATTATACTGGGAAAAAGAAAAAAAATAGAATTAAATTAAAACAGATGCAAATTTTTAACTATTATTTATTTCATTATGGGGTGTGATACTCTCAGGGGGGAAGTGATAAATGTAATTCCTCATCAATATGCCTTTCCTTCTCAAGGCATAAGATCTGGTGCTTTCTTAAAAGACTTTTACCTTTGCATTGCAGTTCCCTTAACTGATGATCATTGTATTATTTTCCCAGCAACCAGAACATGTAATTCATGAATAGACAGATACTATTTCTCCAGGCAGAAATATTATTATGAATATTAAAAACAACAGACTAGAACTTATAAATGTTTTTTTTCAGAATATTCAGATAACCCAAATAATTTTAAATAAATTCAAGTCTGTCAGGTTTTTCTACTAGTCATCTTAACTAAATACAAGTATTTAAGCTAGTATTTGTAAATGTTACCATCACCAAATAAAAATAATAATTGATGATCAAATTTATATCATCAGTTGATGATGGTGGCACATTCCTTTAATCCCAGCACTTGGGAGGCAGAGGCAGGTGAATCTCTGAGTTTGACACCAACCTGGTCTACACAGTGAGTTCCAGAACAGCCAGGACTGTTTCACAATACTATTTTGAGTTTTGAAACTCATTTAATATATATTTATATACACACACATATACATATATTATCTCCCAAATTTACCTTACAGGTTGTTTTGTGAGTCAGACAGTTTAACTATCAATACCTTAAAAAGAAAACCCATGAATTTCAATACCATAAGTGATTGCAACATAATCTTATTTATCTACCTTTTAAAAGAAAGATGTTTTCAAACTACATTAATAGCAAGACAAGTGATTGCAGAGCTATGGTTCTTAAAGGTTCTCTTCCCCATCACTATTTTATGGTGCCAACGATAAGTGGTTACAATTATTTGGACGATAAATAAGGTGTTCTGTGAGGCAGGAAGTTGATGACATCATCACTTAAAACTTGTATCCAATTCATATGATTATACAACCACTGACATAACTTTGCATCTGTATTAATATTTATTTGGAAACTCCAGTACTTGAAGATGCACAGTTAACTTGTCTGAAGTGTGATCAACACTGTTCACATGCTTTAGTTCTGTGACATTGGAATTGCCTTATGTATCATCCTTTATTAGACAGCTATTTTAATGCTCTCTTTCCATTTTTGAAGCATCCCATACTTGTTATCCATGTAATTCAGACATTTGTCAATGAATATTTAAACCAAGCAAGCCATAATTTTATTTGAGTATTAAAGTTAGTAATTTATAGTCTGTATTTGTGCAAATACCTGATTTTTAATTCCTCACTTGTGAAATTAAGATAATGAGACTTTTGTGCCTACACCTTAGGATATTTAAAATGATCAATACTTGATTATAATTTAAAAATTAACAAGGGATTTACAAATGCAAATTACTACTCATATAAAAATTGATTTTTAATACTTCCCAGACAGGAGAGATACTATGATCATCAAAGTAATTTTCAAAGGGGGAGACCTACTAATCTCATTCCTGATACGCTAACCCCTGCAATTACCCCAAATGCAGGAAACTCAATTGCATAATTTGTGGTAATGGAGGATAGCATCCATGTTCTTCTATTTGAAAGAAAAAATAATGTTTTCTAAATATAGTCATCCTAATATATATACATGAATATTTTTGAAATTATTCTGAAGAAGCTTTTTGTGTATTTTCTTCTTTAGCCAAAGAGTTATAATAGTAATTACTTAGCTTATAAAATTTATGTGATTATAAAAAAATAGAAAAAATGTAATAGTCATTAAATATTGAAAACTTTTTTTTTCAATAAAATAATTTAAAATAGAACTTCACATACATGGAATCATTCTTTTTCATCTTATGTCTTGTTTCCAATTTTTAGTCTCTAGTTATAAATGATGAAATATTAGGTCAGAAGATATATGCTATCCCTGTTACAGACTATAAACAGCACAGAAAATTGTCTCATACTAGTTAGTGATAGAGATAAAAATTAGTATTAATTTTCAGAAGATATGTTATTTCTAGCTATTTCCCATCTTCTTTATCATCATCATTATCATCATCATCATCAACATTTTTGATGTTGTTTTGGATAATCCAAGTCTGAGATGATGCAGTCAGGGCTTACTACATTAGCTAATATTACAAAATACCTAACTATTCATTCACATTTTACTTGTTAAACAATACCAGGTGAGTTTTATTTCAGTAAGAACCTCAAGTAACAGGAAAGAGCCTGCAATGCTTAACTTGTGACCTCAGTGAGCAAACAAAGGAATAACTGAATCTGTTGAAAGTATTCAATTTCTTGAAACTCACACATTCTATTCAGGTAGCAATTTCTTCCATGAATAAGTTAGCATAATTGGTTTTTGAGAAAAATTCTGTAGACCTGCTCATTTCCTCTTGAAATTTTGTACCCAAATAAACCATATATGGTGCCCCTAAGTGAACCCATCACCAAATTTCTCACATGAGTAGCTCTTGGTCCTATCTTGAGAAAAGTTTCTCTGTACTGACAATTGTATATCCTGTTTAAAAGCCTGTAAGAAAGTACCAGAAACACAGGAATGTATGCTGTGTATAGATCACAAGGATGAGTGAGAGTTAAGGGTACTAAATGTGTATTTGATCAGTTCAGAAACTATGTGTCTAGAGCTGGGTGTTCTCTTCAGGGAAGTTCTAGTCACCATTCTTCCAAAAATACACACACACACACACACACACACACACAAATGCTGAAATATGATCCTCCATTGTATTGTAGGCAATGACTTTTCTACAGTCAGGAGGGGTTAATTATTATTAAAAATGATGAGATTCTGCTCATCAATAAAATTTTCTTATGATCTATGGGTGCCAGGAATATGGTGGAAAATAAATTTTTTATATTTATGTGTTTAAGCAACTGCCAAAAATTATACACTGATGGAATAATGGTCATTAAAAAAGTGTGAGGGGTGCAGAAGAAGGATTGTGGTGAGAGATAGAAAAGGAGAGGAGAAAAAAATAGGAAAAGGATTGTGGAACAGATGAAAAGAGAAGAGTGACCTGAAAAAACACTGAAAGTTTTGTCCCACATGAAGGATGGAAATCTTTATTCAGAAACGACTGCATTATTCATTTATTTCAATCCATTTATGAGTGTAAAAATTGTCTACAAGCACAACATAGGAAGCCTCAGACTATTTCTTAAAGATTTTCTGAAGACAATTATTCAGACATCTATTACTTTTATAATATTTTATTTTAGTCTAACCTAATTTTATGTGTGTAAATGTTGAGACTGCAATTATACCCATGTATCATGAGCATGCCTGGTGCCCACTGAGGACAAAAGAGAATTTTGGATCTCTTGGAAACGGAGATATAGACACTTTTGAGCTGCCCTGTGGGTGATTAAATTGAAATGAATTCCTCTGGGAGGATAGCCAATGCTGTTAAACACTGCATGATCTCTATATGCCCATCTATTTTAGAGCCAATGGTACCTGATCATCAGTTTACAGGGTTAATGGTTAAATATTGTCACAGTTATAAGAAAATGGAAAGGGGGGAATAAACACCAGGGTAGGTCATTTAAGTCCACAAACAACTTTCTTCTCATTAGTCAACTCTCACTTTTAGTTAGTAATCCCTAAGTTCAAACTTGAGGAGAATGTGAGTAACACAATAGAAATGAGTGAAAAATTCTTCTGGCAAAATAGAATTACAATTCATCACTGATACAAGATACTCATAATATGTATTTTAGTACATTATTGTCCAATGAAGCACTCTTTTGAATACTTCTGTCTCTTTAGAAATGTTTATTTTTTTTCTACTGTCTATATTTTAAATTGACTTTTAAATAAACCTTTAGCCTTTGTAAATATATTTTCACCCATTCTGTAGATTGTCTTTTTATTCTGATTGTAGTTTGCCACAATAAAACAAAATTTCTAATTTGCTTTGTTTCTTTTGTTTCTTATGCTTTGGTATATGGACAAAAGATATTTTCTTTTCATATTAAAGACATGAAGCAATTTTCACATTTCTTCTTCTGGACCTTGTGGAGTTTTAGATCTTAGATTTACATATTAAATCTATTTTAGTTTAATTTTAAAGACTGGTGAAATATGAAGGTCAAGATTTATTCTTTTGAATGTGTAATGTGGATATCCTTTTTTGGGTTTTCAAGACATGGTATCTCTGTAGCTTTGGGGATAAACTTTTTTGTCTGCATAGTTTTGAAGATGGGTGCTAAAAAGAAATCCCACAATAGCTCAGAATTGAGGATATTAAAGGGTTATTTCTTTAGGGTAGACTCACAGATCCCAGTCCTCTGCTTGAACAGGGAACAGCAACTAAGTCCTGCAGCCTGAAGAGAGAGGGAATGCATGCTTTACATCAGTATTTACAGTATAAGAAGCCATGTCCAAGTGGCAGGGTAACTTAAAGGCTACTGGTGTAGGATTTCCGACAGCACCTTCCCCTTTTGTTTAAATAAGAGATTTCTAAGCTTAATACAAAATTATATAAAATAAAAGCAAATATCAGGTATAAAAATTAGAATTACAGCCAGCATAAATAATATCCTGGAAAAAAATATGTGGTAAATGTTTCAATAATTATCCTAGCCTAAGGAGTTGGTCTTGTATTATAAATAACTTAGCCAAGTCATGAGAGGAAAGTAACTACAACTATCTGGTCTTCAACCCCATCAAATTCCTGTGAAGGGAAATATTACTTGAGTAAGCAGGAAATGCAATCAGGCAACTTCCAAAATGTTAACAAATGACAGAGACAACTGGCTACCTGAGCAATCACCCAGTCTCATTTGCAATGTTGGAGCAACCAACTTTTGCTAAGGCCTAGAGTAAATGACAGACCATTTTCAGAGGCAGGATATTTTGTAAAACCATCTGATCTTGTCTTGGCAAGATTTGGCGGTCTTTTTTTTTGTATCCTGCTTGTCCTGTCTGGACATCATGCAATTTGTCAGTGGTCAGTGCATGGGCAGTTCCTGCCTAAAGGCCAGTTTTGCCAAGAAGAAAACAAGCTCCAAGTGGAGTGTCTTTTATGCTCAACATTCTCTTGGGAATAGATCAGTGCTGTCAGGAGCAAGCATATCTCACATCAACAGATTCCTAAGTCATTTAAATGCCATACTCTACAGCTCTTTGAAATGGTTGAAGATCACCTCTCTATGCAGAATACAATCTCTATGTATCTAAAGAACCTGATTAGTCTAACTATANTGCCTAAAGGCCAGTTTTGCCAAGAAGAAAACAAGCTCCAAGTGGAGTGTCTTTTATGCTCAACATTCTCTTGGGAATAGATCAGTGCTGTCAGGAGCAAGCATATCTCACATCAACAGATTCCTAAGTCATTTAAATGCCATACTCTACAGCTCTTTGAAATGGTTGAAGATCACCTCTCTATGCAGAATACAATCTCTATGTATCTAAAGAACCTGATTAGTCTAACTATAAGTATGACAAAGATGACTATTGATCTATAATTCTTCATACCTATATAACTTAAGACTAAGACTTCATATTAGAATATTAAACAATCTTTAAATAACTGTGCAACAAATGAGGACAATGACCTCAACATGTACACAATGTATAAGTATCTTGATCAGAGATAGAAATGTACATTTCAATATGATAAATATATCCTAAAATTCAATATATATACAAAATATCTTAAGCAGAGGTAGAAGCATACATGCATGCAATATGACAAAATTACTTTGCCTAGTTATACAATATTGTAGACAAAAACAGAAACATATACAATATAATTTAAGTTTGTGTCAATAGACAAGAATCTATACCAATGTAAATTGCCTATAAATAATAAAATTATAGTTCACAAGCATTTACTCTATTGCTCACTAATATTATTAGTGTGAATAAGCTTATACTAATCTATTATCCCATCCAATTTCCCCCTTTTTAAAAAAAAATCCCTGAGCCTATATAATATTCCCCCAGACCCAATTATGCCAATTATAATCAACCCCTAAATGATGTCCTTAACTCTGAGGAAAAACTTTGTTGGGAGAAGGATGTCATCTTTCACAACTACTTCCGGTTGTCACGGGGACAATGTTCTTTCTATGGGATCCTGTGAAAGTAAAATGATGGTTAAATTTCAAGATTACTGTCTGGTATAATTGTAAATAGTCTCTGAGTATTCAGTAGGGTTTTTCGGAGTTTCCTCTTTGGATTTCTGGCCATAACATGGTAAAACTGTGCACCATTTCAGCTAACAAAGTAGGGACCTTCATGAGCAGCTCCTACCCAAAATAAGTCTTATAGCAGCACAATCAGCATCATGACATCATATCAGCCAGGTGGAGTTGTTGTTGTGAGGCCCCATCTTCTTCCTGGAAACTTCAAAGATTCCTGCAGAAAAATTCGTTGTTCATTGTGGAAAACTAATAAACATTATATATACAGACATATATTCAATGAAATGTATGATAGAGACAAAAATAGGTATGAAGAAAAGTAAATGTCTTTCTAAATTCTTTCTACTTTCTGTCCCATACCAGACAACTCCTGACACGAGACAGAAACTCTGAATTTTTCATGTAACAACATGCTTGGATTTAGAGAAGGACAGAGGCATTGTCCTACTCAAAAGCCAGCTTTTATTTTTAGATGAGTCATCACTATTATTCCAATTAATATTCAGAGATTCTTACCCACAGAAAACTTGTCCTCATAAGTGATAATTCTCTTTGCTTGATGATCCTATCTGGATGATTATATTTTCCTCTTGAGACATCTAGATATCCAGGGTTCTTTAATTTTCTAATGATGAATATTTCCTGCAAAGGCAAGAACCCTTATGATGTTTCCTTACCACCAGATTGGTTGTCACCTCTGTGGATAAGCTGGTATTTCTCTTTCTCAAGAGATTTCTCTTTTTTCAAGCCAAATCCTTATTAATTTTGATGGTATCCATAATTTTATTCTCCTGTTGAAACAAAAGCCAAAACTCTTCCCCAATGCAGCATATCTCCTGGCTTCCATTGTGAGGTCAACACATCCCTGAAATATACTGGCTGATTTAATTCAAAAGACTTTTCTATTATCCAGTGTCTCTCTGCTGTCATTGTCCCTTTCTCATTAGTGTTAAGAAAATTCAAGGTTAATAATGCATTATGTAATCTATTTATGTGGGTATTTTCCATCCCTTTCTATTTGTTTAACATTCTTTATAGTTAGATTTGATGTTTCTATGACTGCCTGACCTGTAGGATTGTTTGGTATACCTTTAATGTACTGTATATTATGATAAGCAAAAATCTGTTTCATTTTCTGAGACACATATGCTGGACCATTATCTATCTTCATTTGTGCAGGTATACCCATGATGACCATAACTTCTAATAAATATTTGATTACTGAATCAGCCTTTTCTGAGCTCAAAGTAGTTGTACAGTGTAACCCTGAATAAGTGTCAATGGTGTACATGTTTTAATTTTCCAAAATCTGCAAAGTAGAATGTGTCAATCTGCCAGATTTTATTCATTTTGAGTACCCTTTAGGTTACTCCCTGCAGGAAGCAGTGTTTGGTTATAGAAAGAACAAGTAGGACATCTCTTTATAATCTTCTTAGCTTGTTGCCATGTAATAGAAAACTTTTTCTTTAAACCTTGCTATTGGCATGATGTTTATTATAAAATTCTGAGGCCTTCAACACACTTCCAATTAATAATAGATTAATTTCTGCATTATCTTTTGCTAGAGGACCTGGCAGACCCATATGGGATAATATGTGTGTTATGTATANTATAGAAAGAACAAGTAGGACATCTCTTTATAATCTTCTTAGCTTGTTGCCATGTAATAGAAAACTTTTTCTTTAAACCTTGCTATTGGCATGATGTTTATTATAAAATTCTGAGGCCTTCAACACACTTCCAATTAATAATAGATTAATTTCTGCATTATCTTTTGCTAGAGGACCTGGCAGACCCATATGGGATAATATGTGTGTTATGTATATGGGACAAAGCCTATTTCTGATTATATCTTCAATCTGTATGAATAATGAAGCCAATTCTACACCATCTGGTATTAATTCAGTGGTTTCAATATGCAAGACACCTCTTTCTACATATTGTGAGTCAGGAACTATATTAAGAGGTTCTTTAAAATCCCTTCATACCATGAGAATAGCAGATCATTCGGTCTTTTAGAAAGAATTATAAAGGCTTTGTTCAATCTTACTTAAATCTTCTGATTTGTAACTTGCCTTTCCTGATTTGTTTGCATCAGTATAGAATGTACAGGCTTGTGGCATTGTTGTGTTCCATATAATGCAGGGAAGGATCCAAGTAGTTCTCTTTATAAGGTTAATTCTATCAATTTGGGGATAATTTCTATTAATCTCTTCTAAAAATAGCACAAGCTCTTTGCCAAGGTTCATCGTCTTCTCATAATTTTTTTCATCAGTAGTTAGAGGCACTATACTCTCTGCTGGCTCTATAACTGCTAGTTGACAAAGTCTCAATTTTCCTTTTATAATTAATTCAGAGACATTTTCCACATAAATTTTTATTTTTTTACTTTGGTTATGTGGTTAAAAACATATCCATTCTAAGATAATATCTTCCATTTGCAATAAAATTCCTGTGAGAGAAATTCTGAAAGGCAGTATAACTAGAATACAATTAAGATTTGGATTCACCCTATCTACTTATGCCTCCTGTAATTATTCTTTAACAACAATAATTTCTTTTTCTGCTTCAGCTCTTAGTTATATGGGACCATTTAAGTCTTTGTCACCATCTAACGTTTTGTTTCAATAAACTATGAAATCAGGTGTTATTCCAACAGCTGGTCACAGACTGGAAATATCTCTTAACAGTCTTTGAAAGTCACTAAGAGTCTTCAATATGTCTCTCCTAATTTGTGCCTTTTAAGTTCTAATTATGTGTAAATCTATTTTATAACCTAGGTAATTGATAGAATCTCCTTTTTTGTATTTTTCATAAGCAAATTGTAATCCTCATTTTGACAAAACCTTTTAAACTTCTTCATACATTCATTCTAAAGTATCTATGTTTGAATCAGATAGCAAAAAATCATCCATGTAATGGTAAATTATAGATTTAGGAAATACTTTATGTATTATTTGAATGGCTGACTTACAAAGTATTGGCATAGGATAGGGCTATTGAGCATCCCTGTGGAAGGTGGGACCACTGCGATCTCCTAGTAGGCTAAAAATTATTATAAGTAGACACTGTGAGGGCAATTTTTTCTCTATCCTTTTCTTGTAAAGGTATAGTGAAGAAACAATCTCTTAAATCAATAACTATAAGAGGGTATCCTTTCAGTAGTAGAGAAGGTAGAGGAATTCCAGATTGTAGATGGTCCATAGGTTGAATTACCTTGTTGACAGCTCTTAGAACTGTCACCATTCTTCATTTACCAATAACCTTTAAGTTACCTGCCCACTTGGGCATGGCCTCTTCTAGTATAAATGTTGATGTAAAATGTGCATTCCCTCTTTTTCTGGCTGCAGGATTAAGTTGCTGTTCCCCATTTGAACAGAGGACTGTGATCTTTGAGTTACCCCTAAATAAATAACTCTTTTTTATACTCCATTCTGAGCTAGTGTGAAATTTCTTTCTAGCATCCATCTTCATTCTATGCCCATGTGGATCCAAACTCCACACCTTCCGGGTGTACCAGTGAAAGGCCCAAATGGTCCACAGCCTTGAAGCTCCCACCCCTGCCCACTTGGCTTGCATTAACCTATTAAGCAGTTCTTTTGAAAACCATCACCACAATGGTAGCTTGAAAATTTCTCAAGCTTGCTCACATCTCCCCCTCCCCCACTGCCATGTTCCCTGCCATGAAGCTACTTGAACAGCTACTGGTTTGTAATCCCTGCTCCTGAGTTCTGCTCTTCTTGCTCCAAGTACAGAACTGATTAAGCTACTTTTAATTTGTCAAGCAAAGCATTTTTGTTAGTATTTAACCAGCACCAAGGCAGAATACTAAAGTGGTGCAGATCTGTTTGCAGCACTACTGGTTGTACTTCTGGTCCTACAGCATGGTTTAGTAAAGCAGTTTCCTTTCCCTAGCATATGGAGCCCACATGAAACAATGCTACTACCAAGAAGCGGTGCTTAACTCTGTTCTTTTGTGTCTAGAATTGCTTCCAAAAGCTCTCTTAGGTTTTATGTGGATGTAGTTGCCAATGAGGGTGACATTTGTTTGCAGTTTTGTAGGACTGGTCCCTTAGTGTGGTACAGCAGGTTGTTAAGTTGCTTTTGTCAATGTATTTTACTATAGCAATGAGAACAGTCAATAGAACATGGGGAAAGGGCATAGGACTTCAATTTTAAGTATTTTCTTGTGTTGGTATGACAACACAAGGAATTCTCTTTCTGGAATTCTCCTAGTCTGGCTGCCCTGCCTATACTTCCTGTGTGGCATTTTATTAA
>LOJH01058598.1:0-11385 GCA_001685095.1 Ellobius talpinus
CACCTATAATCACCTCAGATCTCCAGACAGGGCTGTCCAAATATGACTTAGCCCGCGACTCAAATGCCCTTCTTTCTTGTCCCCCACCCCATAGCTCTTGCCACAAGGCCCCTCACAGAAGAAAACCAATCTAGGGAAGGAAGAACTTGCTGACCCTGGCAAGAGTCATCTGGCAGTCTGGCCAGGCCCACCTAGACCCTTCCTCCCTCCGGGGTCCCAAGCACAATGCTTCTAGGAGATCCTGCAGGTGTGAACTCATTTTTGCCCCCAGTCAGCTTATCAGCCGGAAGTTCCTGTGGGCTAAAGGGGTATTTTTCAGTTTCACCCCATCCCACCCTTGAGGCCAGGCTGTCAAGGACTCCAGATCCAGGGGCCTTACTGATCTGTTGGTTCCACAGCCCATGTGGAGAGGCATGCCACCTGCTGTGACTGGCAGGGACAGCAGGTTGGCAGAGAGGCCCTGGAGGGAGGATTCTGGGTTCCTGGTACTCATAAGACATTAAGTCCTTGCTTGTAAGGTGGGAGCATCAGTTCTCTTTCTTTTTTTATCCTTTTCAATTAAGAGAAAAGCTTGGCATAAGAAATGAGAATGAGCCTGAAGCCTGAAGGTTTTCAGTTCCGCTGAGCTGCTCCTACTGCAAATTTGCAGTCTGTTGGAATGAATAGTAGGGGTGCCAGTGGGGCTGCAGCTAGGGGCTACTGCACATCTGCAGTCTGCTGGAATGAATGGTGGGGGTGCCAGTGGGGCTGCGGCTAGGGGCTACTGCACATCTGCAGTCTGCTGGAATGAATAGTAGGGGTGCCAGTGGGGCTGTGGCTAGGGGCTACTGCACATCTGCAGTCTGCTGGAATGAATGGGGGTGCCAGTGGGGCTGTGGCTAGGGGCTACTGCACATCTGCAGTCTGCTGGAATGAATGGTGGGTGCCAGGGGGCCAGCAGCTAGGAGCTACTGCACATCTGCAGTCTGCTGGGATGAATGGTGGGGGTGCCAGTGGGGCTGGCGGCTAGGGGCTAGGGACTGGTCTGGCACCTAGAGGGTGCACACCAACCTCAGCCTGTGGCTCTGCTCATTGGATCTTGCATACTTTACTTCACCTCTCGGAGCTTCAACTTCCTCCTCTTTATACAGGACTAGCCAGCCCGCTTCTGAGAGCTCCTGTTAGGATGAAATGAGCAAATGCGTGAGGAACTCTGAGCCCACAGTGGTGCTCAGCGAGCACACTGCTGCTGTGTAAGTGAAAATCAGGCTGGCTGGAAGTCCCTCTGCCTTCTGTCTCCTTGCCTCGGCAGGGCTGCTGGCTTCATGGGCCAGTCTCTCTGGAAACCGTGGGAGCAAATGATGAGGAGCCTTGGGAGTGTGCCTTCCAAACAGACATGGCTTGCCTGTGATGGAAAGGCAAGAGAGGAGGCTGCCAAGGAGAGCCTGCCTGGGAGTACTCAGCTGTGCTGGGCCCACAGGTTGTCACGGACTTGGCCACTTGCCAATGCGGATGAGCAGGGAAGGCCCTGGGAATAGGTAAGTCTCCCTTCCAGACCACTCCAGGTTGAGCTGGACACTGGCCTTCAGGAGGAGAGCAGAGGAAACATATCCGGTCCTTGAAAGGCTTAGATGTCTTCTCTGCTGTCCCCAGCCCCGGCTGCACTGGAGAAAATGCAATCTGATGCTAACACCTCTATTCTCCAGACCCAATTCCACATCTCCCTAAAAGCCCTCCAGGTAGCTGGTCTTATGATGAGCTGATACATGAGGAGCTGAGAGAGAAAAATCAATTGAGTTCATGAGTTCCAGACCAGCCAGGGCACCATTGTGAGACATGCTTTCAAAAGCATTAAGAGGTAAAAACTCAGGCTGGGGCATAAGGGTCAGTGGTAGAGTACTGGCCTAATGTGTATAGGTCCTGGGGGTTGACCCCAGAGACATAAAACCAAAACAAACACATGTTCCTGAGGTCAGAGTTCACAAGGCAGGGCATGTTGCATGGATGGAAGGAGGATCCCCTGCCCTTCACCAGTAGCCAGAGACTGAGCAGCTGCCGAGCCCAAGAGTCAGAACTATTACACAGGGTCTGGGAGGCTCACCAGGCCACCCCCACACTGTTCTGAGCTGCCTCAAACACAGCGCCTCGTCTCATAGCACCCCTCGGAGAGCTAGGTGACCCTCGTTCCCAAGGTTTCCCTAACGGAGTGTGTACGTTCTCACTCCAGGAAGATTCTGAGCTCTCTGTAGCTGGATGTGTAGGAGTTGAAACGGGAGGATCTTATTTTATCATTATGGGCTCACTAGTGATGCCGAGATGTTTTATTCTATTACAGAGAAGACCTAATTATTCTGATTCAAAACGCAATTGAGTAATTAACTTAGATGTGTGTGTTTCCGCTGAAATCCTATGAGACTCACAGTCACTAACCAAGTAGCTGGGAGAAGCAAAGGTTTACTGTACACGGATGGTTCATTTACTAGATGGAAGGAATTTTTAGTTAAAATAGTTGAATGCGGCAAAAAGACATATCAGAAGGCTTTTACATTTATACCAAGGTTGGCTACACACCCAGAAAAGTCCTGAGGTTACAAGGGATATGTCATGACCCCACCACCACCACCAATCCTGAGAAGCTTGCCAGTAACTGGAAGCTTGCAAGGCTGCCTGCCTCAAAACATCTGACATGAAAAACTCCAGCTAAATTTTCAGAGTCGGGTTTAATTCATTACCTTTGCAGACAGAACTAAATCTCCTTCCAAGGCCTCCTCCAAGCGGTTGCTGGGAACCTGCTTACTATAAACAGAAAAAAAGATTTGTAAGCGAATGTGGAAGCTTAAGATAAAATCAAGGTCGCAGTTTTCCTTAATAACTTGAACTCTGGAGGCCTGGAATGAGTTCAGTTGGTAGAACACCAACCTAGCATACATGAAGCACTGGGTTCTATAACCAGGACCACCTAAACCAGGTAGTGGTTTGACTAAAATGGCTCCCATTGGCTAATATATTTGAATATTTGGTTTCCAGTTGCTGGACTGTTTAGGAAGGATTAAGAGGTGTGACCTTGTTGTAGATCTGTCAAGGGACGGGAATAAGGTTTCAAAAGGCCATGCCAGGCCCAGTCTCTCTGTGTGTCTACCACTTGTGAAGCAGATGTAAGCTCTCAGCTACTTCTCCAGCATCATGCTCCCAGACATGGACTAAACCTCTGAAACTGTAAGCAAGTCACAATTAAATGCTTCCTAAGTTGCCTAAGTTGCCTTAGTTATAGTGTCTCTTCACAGCAGTAACTAAGACAACATATCTAAAAAAAGAGTTATAATTGCTTAAACTCAAAGTAAACTTCTCTATCATCTTTCAGTTCTGGCAACCACTAATAAAAGTGCCACAAATCTAAAATGAGCATTCAAGTCTGTTTCAGAGTCAAGGTCCAAAGTCCTAAAGGAGATTGGCAAATGACCTCTCATCCACTCTCCCAACACCAAGTCATGTTTAAAATCTCAGGCTTTGCCAATCTTTTCTCTTTTTCTTTCTTTAGGATTTGTTATTAGGCAGTGGTGGTGCACGCCTTTGATCCCAGCACTCGGGAGGCAGAGGCAGGTGGATCTCTGTGAGTTCAAGGCCAGCCTGTGCTACAGAGTGAGCACAGAGAAACCCTGTTTTGAAGAACAAAAACAAAAAACAACAACAACAACAAAAACCAAAAAGATTTGCTTGTGTGTAGTCTATGAATCTGTGTATATGTGACTATGTATGCACACGTGTGTGCTGCACCTAAGGAGGCCAGAAGAGGGTGTCAGGTGTCTTCTATCATCCTCTGTTGTCCTCTGTCTATTCCTTCAAGGCAGGGTTTCTCCTTAAACCTGGAGCTCTCATTTTCTCAGCTAGGCTGGAAGCCAGCAAGCTCCCACAGTCCTTTGATCTCTGCACTCCTAAGACCTGGGGTTTCAGGAATGTGTGGGATGCCAGCTTGTTATATAGGATATATATATATATATATATATCATATAGGATGCTGAGATCTGAGCTTCAGTCCTCATGATTTCAGAGTGCTCTTAGCTTCTGAGCTATCTCTCCCTTCCTTCCCTCCCTGCCTTGTTCTGTCCTGCCTTCACTTTCCTTCTTTCTTTTCTTCCTTCTCTCCCTCCCTCCCTTCCTCCCTTCCTTCCTTTCTTTCCTTTTTTCCTGCTTTTCTATTGGAGACAAAGTTTTCCTCTGAAGACCCTTCTGGCTCTACCTCTCAAGTGTTGTGATTACAGACACTCACTACCACACCCAGCTTGCTCTTTCCTTTGAACAGAGTGAAACTGCTGATGGTAGCTGAGAAACCTCAGGTTGGGGCGCTGTAGCCCTCCGATTTGATACTTTGAACCAGCATTCTAGGAGAGCCAGTTAGGGTCAAGAATCCCACATGTCAGGGATGAGTGATTGGCACTTCCAAATTAATAAACCCAGGTTTCAGGGGATAACTGTGAGGGTTGTGATGGTCTCATCTCCAATCAGCATTTGGTCATTTGCATAATGGGACCAGAATGCTTTCTCATTAGCTCACCTGGTTGTGTAAACAATGTGGCAATTGGCTGGAGATGCTCCAAGCATTGCCTGGCTGCAATGGTCCAGTTGCCTGAAGAAATTGCCAATTTTACAGCTCAGTTCTCTGCCCCCTCCCTCCCTCACGGCATAGAGGGAGGGTCCCTTCTCCCTTGATGGTTGTGCTGGGCTGCTGCTCAGAGGCTCAGGGCGTCACTCCTGACTAATCCCATAGCTTGTTGAACCTGGCAGGTTAGAATGGGGGTTTGGAATAGGGAGATGGCTTGTTATCGGAACTCCTGATTGCTCTTCTGTAACTCCTAGAATGGTCCAGGCTGTGGTGAAAGTGGCCTTTTTTTAATATCCTACCCTGGGATGGTTCTGTCCAGCATCCCATGGCTTACCTCCCTCCGCCCCAGTGGCCCCCAGCTGACAGAAGGATGGACTGTCTTCATAGCTGGAGTTTCCTGCCCGAGACCCCAGGAAAACCAACAGCCTGGAGCCTGGCACTGGGGAAAGAAGCAGGGGTAGGGAAGAAGAGTAGAGTGGAAACTGTCTACAGCCTGAGTCCTAAGGGTCCTGCAAGTGATGTCACAAGGCCCTGCTCACTGAACTCGGCAGTGGGGAAGGTGGGAAAGGCCTCTTAACTGAAGGCGCAGGACCCCTTATGCCTGCCCTGCTCCTCCTAACAGTCTGCCCTGCGTCTAGGAGGAAAGAGCGGAGGAGCCCCACATCTGGCCTCTCAGTCTGTGCCAATGTCAGGGGCCACTCTGACCACAGCAGGTACACCTTTCCATATCTGGTTGAGAACTGATTTGGAGGAAGGGTTGGGCTCCTCACTTTGACCTTGTTCCCTCTAGGTCCCCAGAGAACTCCTTAATCCTCAAGGGCACTACCATCTGGGTCCCTGAAAAGACTTTAAGTTTAGGCTCAGAAAGGCCTGGGCTTGAATCTGCTTCCACCAGGTTGCTAGCTGTGTTACTTAAACCTCTCTTCCCTGTCTTCTGATGCCAAATGAGACTGGTCAAGTTGTTCTGGCGGTCTTTGTGTTCACAAACCAAATCAGTACTTGGCTGTATTTTCCTGCTGGAAGCAGGGTGATCCTTCCTTCCTCCCCTTCCATGCCCAGGTGTAGAAAGAGGTCCTGGAGTTGCAGGGAACCTGGCTGGCTCTGCAGTGGATGAGGTTCTGGCTTGGGTCTCTGCCAGCCATCAGCTTCCGGTGTTTCCAAAGCTGCAGAGGCTCTGGCCCCAGAGCACAGGGTGTCATACAGCCCCCTGGCCCCGCTGTAGGGGGCAGCTTGACGCAGGGTCCCGGGCCTGGGGCCTGGGGCGTATAGAATCCCACAGGAGGCTGTCGTCCTGTGAGCCAAGCTGTCATTAGTTGTTCTGCTCATAATTGAGCTGTAATCACCCTCTGGCCCCAGATGGGGTATCGCTGTGATTATGTGTTATTAGCTGCTCCGTGCCTCAGACTGCTGACTGCATGCTGTCCCTGGTGCCCACCCCGTATGGCCCCACCTCAAACACAGAGACAACAGCCTCCTGCACAAACCCTGGACAGCACTCTCTCACCTCTGCATTCTGTGCTGCAGAAGTCATGGCTCAGCCTAGAACCAGACACCACTAGATCACCCTGGTTCAAAGCCGTAAGTTCCAGCTTGCTCCCATCACAGCCATGGAAGTGATTTCTGTTTCCTAAACATGATTGTTTTTAGCCAGGTCAGCAAGTCTTGGTGTGGAGTATACAGAAGAGATGCATGCAGGCAGATCTCAGGCTCTGGCCTTGGGCAGGTGTGAGGGCTTTCCGAGCTTTCTTACCTGGCAATGAGGTGCCAGTCTCCTGAGCCACGGTTAGGACTCTCGGCCCACAGGGTGGTCATGGTCTTCCAGCCGATCAGCATGCTCAGAGCTCCCCCAGTGCCTAGGCTGAGCGCCTGTGCTCAAAAGTGGGGGAGGTGTTCCTCTCTTAGGGACACAGAAGTGGCCTCACTGGGCCAGCCTGGCCAGCAGAAAAGACAGAGAATAGCATGGCCCAGAGCCACTGCTCAGTAGCCCGCAACCCTCTTTGTGAGGCAGGCCCGCAGGGAGTGATGGGCTTCAGGGACTATGGGTGACGCTGGGGAGAGGTGAGCAAATGCCTGTTCACTCTAGATAGGGAAATGACCGTTGTTTTGTTTTGCTTTGCTTTGTTTTGTTTTGTGAGACAGGATTTCTCTGTGTAACCCTGGGCTGTCCTGGAACTCACTCTGTAGACCAGGCTGACCTCGAACGCAGAGATCCACCTGCCTCTGCCTCTCAAGTGCTGGGAATAAAGACATGCCTGCCACCACCCTGCTCAATCAATCCATTTTTGGCCAGTTTAGTGAAGCAGTGAGTTTACTGGGATTATTTACAAGAGTGTGGGCAAGCAGCTGCATCACAGAAAAACCTACCTCTGCACATGACTCACCAAAACTGCATCCCCAGCTGTGCTACCCATGTATAGGCAGCTCTTCTGAAGAGTCTCTCCTTCCCAGTCATCAGTTACTGCACCTATAACGTCGAGGAGGGGCCTTGTGAACCTTGTTAACTTTCTGATCTTCCTGGGTCTAGTAAGTTTCCTTCGCTTCCCATGTCTCAGGAGCCTTCTCCATTCAACAGGGCATTTCAATTCCCATCAAACAGTTATTCAGCAGAAACAGCAAGGGGGCAGGGCTCTGTCTGGGGGAGTTACCTAGGACTTCTCAGCAGAGGCAGCACTTGAACTAGAGACTTCCAAGGATAAGGATATTCAGTGCTCCTTTCCCCTCTTCCCCGTCCTGCCCCCTTCTGCACTCCTTCCCATGGCACAGCTTTGATCCTCTCTGTGTCCAGGAATGGGGCTCACTTTTCCCCAGCCCTTCCTGCCTGCTCCAGTCTTCAGACTGATGTGAGAGCTCAGGCTGTAGCAGCTGTAGGCTGCTCCCCTTCTGACCCTCCCCAAACTGTGCCTTTCCCTCCTCCAGCAAGGGCTGCCTGTCTTCAGCCCTCCTGGCCTCCAGGTATAGTGACCTGTGCCTGGGGTACCATTTGTCGATCTCCTGAATTCTGCACTGTAGACTCCGGTAGAGCACTGTACTGATTTTTTTTTCCTTTGAGACTTTGGGTTGCCCTCAAATTCCTCCACTCTATGCCTCACAGAGCACAGCTAAAGGCCTTTGAGTTTGCTATGTCTAGATCTAGCCTGGGCTACCTGTATCCACTTGGGGCATCACAAACCCACATTTAATTTTCTGCCTCCTCATCCCTGCCTCTCCTTTATCAGTAAATCTGTCAGGTTCAAGCTGCACTTTTCTTTAAGTAAACACTGAAGGTCTAGCCTGACTCTGCCTTGGGCCTGATTTGTTCGAAGACTTGAACTGAGAGTAGGGAGGGGGCTTTGCAGGGTCCAGGAAAAGCAATGGGGCTTCCTAGTTACTGTTCAACAGAACCAGTGATGGCCATCAGACCAAGAGTGGGGACCCTGTTCCTCTTGGAAACCAGCCTTCCAGGTAGCAAGGCCCAAGACAGGAAATACTGAAGGTGGTACCGGGACACCCCAGCCTGCCTGCCTGACCTCACTTCCAGGGTTATGGAGGTGGTATTTTAACTAGACCCATTGTTCCATTTATTCAGATATGTTCCTGGGATTTCCAAACACAGCCTCAGCCCATCTATAAAGAACATGGTGCTAATGCCCTATCTGGTGATGCCTACTGACCTCGGACCCACTTAAAAGAACACCTTCTGTTCTGCCTACCAGAATGTTTCCTTGAGACTCCATGTGTCTTGTTATCTGCACTACCAAACCTTTTACCTGACTGGGGATGGAAGGGGAAGGAGAAGGAAAGAAGAGACAGAGAACACAAACAAGATGGCTCATTGTGTAAAGACACTTTCTGCCAGATCTGACAACCTGAATTCAGTTCTTGGGACTCACAGGATGGAAGGGGAGAATCGACTCCTGCTAATTGTCCTCTGGCATCTACATGTGTGCTATGGCATGCACATGTATATACACACATGCGCACACACACACTCATACAAACATGCATGCACACATATACATGCACAAATACACACACTTGCACACTAAATAAATAGTATAAAATGCAATTTTTAAGAAGTTTTTTTAAAAAGGAGTTCTTTTTATGTTCTGCAGATCTGGTTGAACAAGCCACCAAACTGCGTGATAGGCATATGGAAATGACCATGTGGTGGCAGCTAGGAGGAGCTGAAAGTGTCAACAATGAAACTATGGTCCCAAGCCTTGAACTACAGGGATAACTGTGCCCCCGCCTTCAAGACTGCAGGCCTGGCCACCGCCCAGACTATGGGGAGTAAGAACTGCCGTAGTGTGACTATGGGTTATCCCCCCACAGGGACATAGGTGGAAGGATTGGTGCTAGGTGACACTCCTGGGGGAGGGTGTGGAGACTTTGGGAGGTAGGTCTTAACTCGAAGTGGATCTCTGGGGATAGGTCCTGGGGAATAATTTATCTCTGGCCCCTTCCCATTGTTTCCCATCCTCGAAGCAGTGAAGAGCATCCTCTAACCACAATCCAGCACTAGGGAGCTCTGCTCTAGTGAGGGAAGCCAGGAACCAAGGGTCAAACCCTTCCAAACTATGAACCAAAGTAAGTTCCTCCTTTAGGTCATCTGTGTCAGGCATGCTGCCACAGGTGGGAGAAAAGGACCTTACAGAGCCACCCGCAAACCCAGCCACATCAGACCCATGAGAGAGACGGCCCATGTCCACAGTGACATCTCCGAACCTGTGGTGACTGGGTGGCAGTGAGCAAGCTAACCTCTTTCGGTGGGTCTCGCTTGTGGAGAAGTGGGCGTTGCCATGCCTGGCCTCTCTCTGCTTGGTGCCTCCCACCCATTTGGCTCATAGGGAGACAAGGAAAGATCTGGGTAAACACTGCTAAGGGCAAAGTGGGCATATGTGTTGGGTGAGGTCATCAGAGTGGCTTTCCGATCCACCCCCAGAGCAAATCTAATGATCTAGGTGATGGACAGGCAGCAGACAGTGTGCACATCTAGCTGATTGGTGAGTGGGGGAATGAGAAAGATCTGGTGAGGAGCCACATACAGCTCCTCCCTGGGACCTCAGACAGACACAGGCAAGAAGGCAATCAACGCTAATGAGGAAGGCACTGCCAAGCTTCATCATTAATGTTTCATCCTGGCACTGACAGCTCAGATGGTGGTCTGCTTGAAGGTACGCAGCATGGGGCAGCCATTCATACTGCTGGCAGGGGAGGCCACATTTCCCTCATCATTAAGCCTAGGTTCTCTCCGTCTCAGCTCAGAGCTCCAAGTGTCAGTGTAGTCTAGAGGGACTGAGAGAGCATAATGGCTAAGAGCTTCAGTTTGGGAATCAGATCTGGCAGACACTGACCCAGATTTACGTTCCAAAAATTTCAATGTATCAGCTAGCTTTTGCTGTATAACAAACAACCCCAAACATAGTCACTTAAAGCAAAGAATGTTAACTGGCCAGGCAGTTCAGCTTCTCTATACTCTACCTGACTGAGCTGTGCAGGGCTTGCTCAGTGATGGGCACTTAGTGAACAGGCTGACTCCTCACAGATGGTGTTCTCTAACACGACAGAGCTGACTTGACTCAGATTGCCAGATGCCCCTCATAGTTTCTTGCTTTGCAGTGGGTTAGCTCAGGCTATTTACATGGGTAGCTCCAGCTACCTATGTGCTAGCTGGCAGAGCTCAAGAGAAAGGACAGAAACTCAGAACAGTAACAGCTTTCTCACATTTGTTTGCATGTGTATGTGTTGTGTACATGCTCACACATGTGTGGGTGCACATTGGGTGTGGAGACCAGAGGTTGATATGTGGTGTTTTCCTCAATCTCTTTCTTCGTCTACTGAGATAGAAACTCCAACAGAACATGGGGCTCTCCAATTTGGCTTGCCTAACAAGCCCGCTGGCCCTAGGATCCTCTGCCTCTGCCTTCTGAGCACTGAGATCACAAGTGGGCCACCAGAGTCACCTGAGCTTCACATGGGTGATGGGTATTCAAGCTCAGATCCTTAGGTTTGCATGGCAAATACTCTACCCACAGAACCATCTCCCCAGCCCTGGCCAAAGCCTGCCTAAAATCCAGCCCGGACTGAGGCCTACAGCAATGCTTCAGCTCGGCTACACAGTGACCCAAGCTATACCAACCTACAGTGCTAGCGTGCAATAGGCCCGCGAGCCCTGCTCAGTCTTCAGTCTCTGAGTGCAGTTTGTTTTGTGTACACGTTTGTACAGAGACACTTTTGTGAAAGTGAACTCCTGACCGGCAGCACCGTAACACAAGCCTAGACAGGCACTCGGTGACCCTTCAGCCTGACTTTAAACAGGAAAACCACCAGCCCAAAGCACAAACATCTGGAAAATGGGACACTAAATATTCTTTAGAAAGGATGCATGCTCATAGGGAAAGAGCAGGAAACAGGACAGCGGGATGTCCCCTGGCCTACTGCAGTAAGACAGACACATTTCTAAGAGGGCCATCTTCCTGGTTCTTCTGCATCCTGGTGTAGGATTTCTTATGACTTACTTAGCTGTGCTACCTTTAGGAGGCGACCTCTCCAAGGTCTTCAAAGTGTTGACTTCACTCACCTGTGGGCTCTGTGGTCTGGCTCAGCATCTGGCAACCACATAATTTCCATCCAGGCTGGATGACAGATCAGAGTGGAGCCCCTGTGGAAAGTGACTACTCTCACCCCTTGAAAGGAGGGGTCTGCAGGAGGAGGGTCTGCAGGAGGAGGAGGAGGGTCTGCAGGAGGAGGAGGGTCTGCAGGAGGAGGAGGGTCTGCAGGAGGAGAGGCTGCAGGAGGAGGGTCTGCAGGAGGAGGGTCTGCAGGAG
>LOJH01058600.1:0-11385 GCA_001685095.1 Ellobius talpinus
TTATTAACCAATGAAAGTAACACATAGACAGATGACCCTCCTCCATCAAGCATTATTTGCTATTATTGTGTTATGTAATGTTAGCTAAGGCAGCACATAAAGCAACCAGAACAATGAACTCTAGACACATAGTTGTGCTTTTGTAAACCTGAGAATATTCCCAGTGGTATGCGTATGGAAATCCTCTGTCATTAAGGAGGTTAAATTAAAATCAAGGATATATTTCTACATGCCTTTTAATGTTTTATTGCTTCATCCTTTTCTTTATTAAAAATAAACTGAAAATTCCACACATACATATATATATTACATAATGGATTTTGATCAAATATTACCTCTCCTTCCCTACCCTTCAACTCCTCCAATATCCAAACCTTTCTTCCCAATTTCATGTACCGCTTTTAAAGCTCATTAAGTGCCTCTGGTACTGAAGGGATATGCAGCTGAGCCTATCAGGTGTCACATCCCTGAAGGAAGCTTGCACACTCCCTGCCCCACCCAACCCCAGCAGCCATAAATTGCCAATAGCTCCTCAGCGAGGGGTGGAACTTCGCAAGTCCCTCCTCCACCCAGGTTGGGTTTTCCATAACGTGATCTAGTGTAGATCTTCTGTATGCAGTGACAGCTGCATGCATGTGTGCAACACAGCATCACATCAGAAAACACTGTTCTGTAGCGGTGGTCGTCACCCAATACCTCTAGCTTCTATAATCTTTCTATCTCCCACAAGGATCCTTGAGCCTTAGGAAGAGGGCTGTGTGATATAAACATCCCAGTCATTTATTCCCTGCCTATTGACCGGTCGTGGGCCTCTGTATTATTAATCACCATTCACTGCAAAATGAAAGTCTCTCTGATTAGGGTTGAGAGATGTACTAGTCTATGGGTATAAAGAAAAATATTCAGGGTGCAGATTGATACTGTGTCCATTTAGCAGAATAATAATAGGTTCTTTCCTATTGCCTATGACCACACATTCATGGTGTCTTGGCTCAGTTGATACTGTCAGGCATACGTTCCATCTCATGAAGAAGGCCTTAAATCCAGTTAAAAAGTCTCTGGTTATTCCTATAGTACTGGTGCCACCTTTCCACCAAAAGACATACCTTGCCAGGCAGGCTAGTGTTGTACCTCACAGCTGGAGAAGACTGTTGCTTCCGGTTCTCTTTGAGCACTGTGCATAGCATTTTGTAGCACTAGCAAAGCTAGCTAGTTGGGATGAAGTTCTAGGTTAGGACATCTAGAGTTCCCCCTTTGAATTTCTTACTCATTCGTATTTCTTCCTTTGAGAACTATGTTTGAGTCTGTGCCCTAGTTATAGCTTTTTAAAACTGGTGTTTAGTTTTTGAGTTATTTGTATATTTCAGACACTAAAACTCTGTCAGATTATACCTGGTAAAGATTTTATTTTTGTGATTCTACAGGCTTCTTCACTTGGTTGATTGTGCCTGTTGCTTTATAGAATCTTGTAAGTTTCCTGAGAGTTCCATTTGCTAATTGGTCTGAATTCCTATGTTATCAAAGTCTTACTCAGGAAGTCGTTACATGTGCCTATAAGTTGAGTTGTCCACCCTACTTCCTCCTCTAACAGATTCTTGAATACCTTCTTGTTTTGGGTAGTTTTGTCAACTTGACATAAACCTATACATGTATTGAAGGAGAATCTCCTTTGCTGTATTACTTTGATTAGATTGTCCTCTGGGCATGTCTATGGGGTATTTTCTTGATTAATGATTGAGTTGGAAGGACCAAGCCTACTGTGGGGTGAGTGTTCATGGGTTATATAAGAAAGCAGGCCAAGAAAGCCAGTGAGCCCAAGATAGCAGGCAGTTCTTCTCCATGGCATTGTGTCAGTTCCTGCTTCCAGCTTCCTGCCTTGATTCCCCTCTTGACGAACTATAAACTGTGAACAGAAATAAGTCCTTTCTTCTACAAAAGTTTCTTTGGTTTGTGCTGTTTATCACCACAATAGAAAACAAGGTACGACACTTCTATATTATTTTAAAATATGATATATTTATTTTTTCTATGACTGGTTCTGTATCACACTAAAAATGAATTGTAAAGTTGGAAAATTCAATCAATAGATCCATTATTTTGTGTACTAAATAGCTAGTTCCTTTTGTAGTTATTAACTAACAAATGTGTTGCCTGGAGGAGGGAGGCTGAGCAGAAGGAGTTACTTGAAAGAGTGTAACTAACATTCCATGGTTTATAGGACAGGTCCTGTTGAGGGTGCTAAAGCCGGTGCTTACACTGGGATGGAGAAAACTATCCTTTTTTGTTACTGTATGATCAGAGCTGGCTTTGAACACAAAGCCAGGCTTTTGGGGGTGCACACCCATGAAGGAAGAATCTATTTGGAGTTTGCTGAGTCACTCTCTTTGGACTCTAGGATCATGCTGGTTACATTTACCCAGCTTAGGCTCCTGTCTATGGAACTGTTTAGATTTCGATAATCAGGTAACATGTGTGTGTGTGTGTATGTGTGTGTGTGTATGTGTGTATGTGTGTGCAGCATCTATAATAATACTGAAACATAGCACATGTGGCAACTCTGGATTAATAGGACATCTCTCTTAGTGTGGTTGTTCTTGTGAGGTTATGAAGCTAAGGTGTCTTCTGCCCAAGGGTGAGTACCCTTCTTCCTCTTGAAGCCCAGCTCCAGCCAGCCACACTCTAGATCTGGTGCTGTTTGTTCTGATACAAAGACCTGCAAAGTTTTATTCTTAATTTACCAACAACAGTGACAACAACAGCAAAATTCCCTTTTGATAAAACTTTGACTCTTTAAAAAAATACAGTCATGTTTCTCTCCTTGACGTCTGATGTCTGTCCTCTCACCCTGTATTGTACTGGCTAACACCTTGCTCTCTGGGATTCCGGATGATCTGATAATCTCTTGGTCTCCACATGTCTCCTCTAGAACCTCTTTTTAGTGCTCAGCTATGCCTGCCTAAAACCACACCACATCAAAGAGTATGCAGCAACATCCACACTCACAGACACGGTCCTCGCGTATGGTAGGGTGCATCCTTTGGTAATTACAGCAGTAAATCTTTCCCAGCAGGAGCTCTCCGTGCCCCCCCCTCGCCATGATGCTAGACTGTTCTTTCATGGCTCTGCTTCCTGCTGCTCCCGCCTTGAGTGCACCCAGCCCTTGCCACTCAGCAAGCACCTCCTATTCCTCCACCTTTGTCTGTGACTCCCTGGAGGGATCAGTGCTCAATGTTTGATTCCGGCATCTATCAGTGTTTATTTACAATGATTCACTTTGTGCTCCTTGGTCACAAATTGCACCTAAAGTTATTTGGAGCCCCATATGCTTTGAACAGCAACAACCTCAGTGAGAATCTCCACAAAAGGAGGTTAAATGAAGGTTCTGGCCTTTAGGAGTTTAAAGTTGAGTTCTATAAGTGTTGAGGAAATTATGGCAGTAAATTAATTCAATAACAAATATTTACTATCTCCTATATGCCAGATCTGACATGGTGCCCTGTATAAATTGGCATACATTAAGAAACAAAACCAAAAAACTCTGTAATCTATTTAGTGAAGAGATACAGGCAGAGAACCATAGACGAATGTCTCTTCCATTTCTACTGTTCTAGAAACTGTAAGTTTTTTACAAAAGGCATACAGAAAAGTAGAGCAGAGTGAAAGAAGCCAGGAGTGCTGGTGTCAGGAGGGACGATGTCCAGCCCTCTCACTAATGACATCCAGGTCTGAGCCAATTACCCTACAGATGAACACATGTAAGTTTGAGGCCAGCTCCGTAAGATGAGGAAGATTCCTCTTAGTATCTTTAAATAGATGAGAAAATGAAAATGTTATCTAAATTGATTAGAAAACGGGTCCACACCTGTACTTGGGCTTGGATTTGAACCCAGGTAGTTTAACCTAAAAGTATAGGTTCTTAATTAGTACTTTGTTGTTTATAGGATGCATTAAATCCCCCAAATTATCCTTCAGTTTTTAAATATCTGGTGTAGTAATCTTTTCCTTTAAAAGCGAACTCATTGACAAGAATAAAGACTCTTTCCACAGGCAGGGGGCAGCAAATGATTGGTTTTGAACGGGAACGGTTCATACAGGATAAAAACAAAAACAACCCCACAAAAAACTGTTTAATTATAGTAAATAATGGCTCTAAATGAGACGCAATACATGTCTTCCTTCTTCTTTTAGAGTAGCATTCATTTCTTTCCTGCTAATATAAACATTTAAAACCATTGCTTTAAAGTAATAGATTTGCATATCAACTCAATCTTAATCTAAATATTAACATTCCAAATACCTTACGCTTTGGTTATATATTATTTTAAGATGCCAGGCTGTGTACATTCTTTTCTTTCTACTTTGTTTTTTTTTAATTATATTGTCACTTTTTTCTTTTTAAATATATTCTGATTACAGTTTCCTCCTCCCAGCTCCTTCCCATCACCCCTGCCCTTTGGATCGACTCCTCTTCTGTTTCTCCTTAGAAAAGAATAGGTCTCTAAGAGGTAACAACCAAACATAGCAAAATAAGATATAATAAAATAAAACAGAAAGCATCCCATCGAGACTGGACAGGGCAAACCAACAGAAGGAAAGAGAAACCAAAAGAAGTTGCCAGAATCCTTTTTTTTTTTTAAATTTCAGTAACGTTTGGTTAACAGTAAAGATGATGGCTTCCATTAGGTCATGTCCTTGTGACTTTATCTTTGCTTTCTGCTCAGATCATCTCTGCCCTGCCATCTTCCTCTCCCTCCTCCTCCCACTGACTCCTCCTCTCTCTCAGTATCCCCAGTCTGCTTTCATGTTGTATAGATGCTCATGTGTCTATCTATACATTTACATTCTGCATCTGAGAGGAAACTTGCTTTATTCTTCTTCCCCTGTTAATCTCTCTTCTTTCTCCCTCTCCCTACTTCTCTTTAAACCTCTCCCCCACATAGTCTTCCTCTTCTTTCATGTCCTATATTTAAAAAAAATCTATTGGAATATATATATATAAATATATATAATTTAATGTATTTTAAATTAGCAGAGCTAGAAAAAGGAATAAAGTTGATGTGTAATTACGTTTTTATATATAATTTTTATTAATTGGAGCCTTCATACATGTAAATAATGAAATATGGCCAGGTACACTTCATCCCATTCCCCTCCGACTCCTCCCACAACCCCTCCTGCCCCTCCATCATAACTTTGCTTCTTCCTTTCTTTTGCTGGTGACCCAATACATCCCGTTAGTGCAGCCATGGGTGTGGGACCATCGCCTGGAGCATGGGAAATCTAAGAGCCACACTCTCAAAGAAGAATGATTCTCCCTTCCCAACAGCATCAGCAGCAAATAGCTCCCCGGTAGGGTTTGGGGCTGGGACCCTCTCCTCCATCTCTGCTAATGTTCTGTCCAGCTTGCTCAGCCTTCCCATGCTACCATGCTATGCTGCTTTCTCTTCTGAGCCGTGATAGAATCACGTTTCTATCGTCCTTCTAATTAAACAACCCCATACACAGTTAGGTAGACTTTATCTTGAGCCACTTCATTGGATTACTCAGCTTTGGAGCCCCTGCCCTGTGCACTTAGTCTTGCATGGAGTAGATTCCTTTCTCTGGACCTTTTCATTGTTGCCCCTTTGCTCTGCTACCGGCATGGCTAATCCCCTCTCCTGTGTGGGTTCTACACTCAGAGTTTACATTCTCAGTGTCTGACATCCTCCTGCTTTATGTCATTGTGGATTGCCTATTCCTGCAATATTATTTTTCTTAGCACAAAATACATAACGTACTGTGTAGATTTTACTCATTTATCTTGTTTATTTGTTGCCTAGATTGTAAATCACACTAGGACAGAGATTTTTGTCAATTCAGTTTGCAACTCTATCCATGGTGCTTAGTACAAAGTAGGAGATCAATACATATTTAAGGAATAAATAAACAGATAGCAGCCTTCAGTAAACACAGCAGAAATGAGCCATGGTGTATATGCATTGGATCTGAGCCTAGAACTAATGTCAAGGGAGATGAGTGGGTTTTCCCCAACATGTGTGGAAAGGCGCTAGCAAAATCAGATCACATTTACCTCAATCTATTTTATAAAAAACCAAGGAATTGTTTCACTGGTGTTAGCAAGCTTCTGTGTTAAGAGAGTCAGCATCTAAGGATTCCATTCCGTTCCTACACGTCAGAGGGCCTTGGTCTCCTTACATGCCAGAACAGTGATTACGCCTCAAAGACATCTGCTCAGCTCCTCGCCGCTGGCACCTGTGGTTTGTACAGCTGAGTCCATTGTTACATGTTTGTTTACATGGTGTGGCATCTGGCACTGGTCATTCTGGCCCCAGCCGTGTCCTGAAGATTTACAGTGGCACTAGGCCTTACTATGTGGTGTTTGCCACTGAAAATTAGATTTCTTTTCTAATAGCAGAGTGCTGAACATTTTGACAGGAATTTTGAACGAAGATGTTCAGAGTTTGCATCCTGTTGCAAACCAATGGGTTTCAAAGGCACTTATTGGGCTAAGGCTAAAGTACCTTCGCTCAAGAAAAACAAGCTCAGATTTGGATAAATTTGGGGAAATTTGATACTTAGGACAAAATGGGGAAAATGTTCAACCTTGTAGTAGAATTTATGAAAGTATAAAAAAATATCAGTTTCAATTTGCCTGAGCACAAATAATTTCCAGAAAGTCAGACTCTTGTAAAGTGTTTCGATTTTGCTTTCAAGTAAAGAAAAGTGCCCAAGAGCACTGCAGATGCTCTTCAGAAAACTGCATGGCTTTGCTTTTAGAGCAGGGAGACGCTACTTAGTAATTCTGATTATTTTACTTAGTCAGATTCCCTCAGCTTTAGCCAGGGTTATTAGTTTTGTTAAATAAAGCAGAAATCTGGACGTCTCTGTAAGGCAGGACTGTGTTTGACAGGATTATCGCAAGTGGGGAGTGGAACATTGCAGGAGAGAGGATGCTGTGACCACGGGACTGGGGAGCTCTCTCAACATGGTAGAGAAGGGGTTTCCTTCCTAAGAAATGAATCAGGCAACAAAGAACTGGCATGGGATGTGGGCTGACAGAGAGACGCAAGGGAAAGCAGAGACCTGAGCCAGAGCAAAGAACAGCGATGCAGAGGGTCCATGGCCTTGTCAGAGCAGAGGCGAGACATGGAGCAAAGACTTGATGGACAGGGTGGTTCCTGGTAGCGAGCCAAGTTGCAGACCACAGAAAATAGCAGGGAGGTTATTTTAATCTCTAGTGTCTTCCAACACAGAGCTCAGGTAAAATTTGCTCACTTTGAAATGTAGGATGGGCTAGCCTTTTTCTTTTACAAAGAGATTTAAAATAACAATTTGATGGTCATTAATTTTGAGTTTTGAACTTTTCTCTTCAGGATGCGCGCGCGTGTGTGTGGTATGTAAATTATTTAAAAATAAAATCATGACCATAGAAGGGAATCTTTAAGATAAAGAACACAATTGGGCATGCACCTTGCTGTTGGTTTGTATGTCAGCTGGCGCCCAGGGGCAGTACATATTTAAAATAAGAATATGAAGGGTAGGAGAAAAGAAATCTTTGAATTACTGATCAACAAAAATTTATAATCAGAAAGTCTTTCTTAAAGGCATTTGTCTTGTTCACCTTAAGCTATTTCCTCTGTAGGAAAATGGAAGACTATTTACTGAAAGTTTGAGAAGTTCTTTCTAAATGAAGGAAAAAGGATAAGACAAGAAAGTTAAAAAATACACAAAGAATTAGGATAAAACATCAGGCGATTTATTTTTATATTGTACTAAAAGTCCAGAAAGCATAAAGTTCATAGTAAATCAGCTTATTTATTTACTTAGGAAACCAATTGTGCTGAGCACAGCAGCTTGAAAAGAATTGTTCGTTTGTTTTTCCCTTCAGCTGTGCACTCACACCAGTCTGATTTGCCCTAGAATATCTCCCCAGTGAAAACATGCGCTTGCATTAAAACCTCTGAAACTTTAAAACACATCAAAACCAAAAAGAAGTGGACTAGGGATAGGGAAACTCGGGAGCAGTGTGGGAAAATTCATTCCTACTGAGACTCATCGCTGAGGAAACCTAGTAACCATTTGGGCACTTAGCGGGTGGGTGATCCCAAAATCAGCCCAATGTTCCTTACTTCAGCTTCCTCTTCTCTTAAAGATAAGCAGGTGGGACTTAATGGCCAGTGTAGCTGCATCCATTTAATCTTCCCAATGCCGGAAATTCTTAGACTCACGAAGGAATTTAAATAGTGTGCCGCCAATGTTCTCCAAAAGTTGGGTACAGGTCGAAAGGAAGGCTTTTACGCTTGGAGGAGGCTGGTAGAAAACCTGCAGAGAATATAAAGTCGGAGAGATTTTCCTTTGAGAAGACCTGGTACCCAGGGAAACAATGGCTGTCTCTGGAGACGCGCGCCAAGCATCCTGCCTTCCCTTCTCTGCCTGCTGTTTTACAGGTGTGCTGTCTCTTCCCCACTCCCCCAAAACTCAGGCAAGGACCCGTTCCCAGCCTCAGCGGCGCTTCTGATAGCTCACACCTTCCCTGGGGCCTCCCCACGGGGCGCGGAGCAGTGTCGCTGCTATTTCACTTCCAGACAGTAGATGTCGCTGGCTTTCTGTCGGAAGAGTGCCTAGCAACATAATTGAAGGTCTCTGCCTCAAATCTGTACTGAACCCCCTCAGAAGCAGGTATGTTTGGCTTTTACTTGTAATCACATCTTCTAGGCATATATTTCACTAATTTATGTAACACACCCAAACAGTGCTTTCCCAGTTTAGATGTTTCTGTTGAAGAGTTTTTTTTTCTATTTTTTAAATCATTTTTCTTTTTCTTTCTGATTTTGATGTCACTGGTGGGAAAAGCTATCTCCTTGTCTTAAAGATTTTCTTTAAATCATACATCCTCCACGAGGCATCGAGAAGCTGTCTTCTGGAAAAGGGAATTTTAGAGAGAGTGTAAAAATGACAATATCTTCTGGCTAAACTTTAGTCGTTTCTTCAAAGAAACATGAAATTATGCCACTCATTTGATTTTTATGCCTTTGAATATTTCTATTTCCCTTTAAACCAGAAGATATCCTTTAGTCTTAGGAAAGTAAGTACAGCTAAGAATTGGTTTTCTGGAAACAGTTTGCTCTTTCTCCTTAATGTCTCAGTAACCCAAGGGGAACATTGTACAGCAGATACACTCGTTTCCATAGCAAACAGAATGCACTGCCTTCCAAAAGGTCTGCCTTCCTTGTGTAGAAATGGCAAAGGTAGGAGCTATGGAGATGGACCAGTCAGTGGAGGGTTTGCTGTACCAGCAGGAGGATGGGTTTGCATCCCAGAACGTGTGAACAGACGGCACATGTAGAGGTGTGTGTCTGTAATCTGTACTAGGGAGGCAGGTACAGGAGGCTCACTCGAGCTCTCTGGCCAGCTAGTCCAGCGAAACTGGTCAGCTTCAGGTCCAGTGAGAGACCCTGTTTCAAAAATGAAGGTGAAGAGTCAGCAAATGACTCAGTGGGTGAAGTACTTGCCACACAAACCCAACAATTCGAGTTTGTTTCCCAGTGCCCATGGAAGGGAGAAGGAGAGAGCCAACTTCGCTGCATTGTTCTTTGACCTCTACACATGTGCCATGGTGCGTCCCCTCCTCTCTCTCTCTCTTACACACAGACACACACACCCAGGGACTGAGGAAAACATCTGACATTAACTTCTGACCTCTACACACATACACATGCATGAACGTTCATACACATATGATCACACACATAAACACAAATGCACAATGCATACATACACCATCACAAAGCATAAAATATTTCAATGATGCCTTCTTAGGAAGTGTTTGAAAGAATTTTCACGAAAACAAATTATGGATAATTTGAAGAAAATGATCACTAATAAGTTCATAATTTTTGCAGCTTGAGTGAATAATGTTCCCCAGTACAATTGCATTTATTTCGCTAGATGTAGATTTTAAAATATAAACTCTCTTTTGCAGTATGAAGCAAGGATGGTATTTGACAAAATGTTATTTAAAGTCAAACCCCTAAAGGTAGAAATTGGCACCAAGAGGGCTTCATTAAAAGGTTTTTAAAAGTCACAATTTACCTCAAAATCATAAATCACATTGGCTCTTCTTAGAAATGTCTTCCATTTGGAAAAACCATCAGTCACTTCTTTGCCCTGTTTTAAAAGAGGATAACCTATTTGAGTTCTGTTATTAGAATTAAAACACTTAAAGATTGCGGATACATTCTCAAACCTGGTGGTTTTGAAGAAGTCATAATCTCTGGTGGGGTTCCCAGGAGGGGTCACACTGTCCATGTGTCCTTCTCGTTCTCCAGTCACCTGGATGCCGTGACGCCAGCGCACAGGCCTCTCAACCTGGTGATGGATCTGTGGAGCTGTCAATCCCAGGTTTATTGTGTCATTTGGGAATGAGCTGCTTCAGTATCGTGATTCCTGCGGACCTCACAAGATTGGCAGAAGCTGTTCATCAGGGCAAAATACAGGTCTACACCTTACACTCCTGCAAATGTGAGGCTCTACAAGTGCTTTTTATTTTGAATGAAGTTAAAACTTCAAAATAACAACACTAATTTATGTACTTTATCCTAACTCTGTATTTTGATATCTGGCAACAACCACAACTAAACCCATGATTTAGACTTGAAATAGTGTAAGTAAGAAATCATCTTTGTGAGCCAGAATACACAAAACAGCAGCTACAATTTCCTCCTACAACATGGTAGCAAGACTATCACAATCACATTGCCAGATTATTAGGGAAGCAGGAAAAACTCATTTGCAGCAAGTCTTCCTGCAGAACCGGTACTGTCTGCCTTGAACTAGCCACCACACAGAGCCGTTGCATGTGTGTTCAAGATACTGTGACTCTTGCTAATCCATACGTCAACTCTTTTATAACTCAGACTTCCCAAGGACTTAGAACAATTTCTTTGGAGCAAGATTTTTTTCTACCAAGAAATAAGGCTAAGAAATGCAAAGGTGTTCCATATTTCCTCTGTTCCTCCCTCTTTGCCCTTCTTGTGACCGATGGTTCTTAGACACAGTGGCTTTGTTCAAATGCTGACTCCATTTCCAGTCTCCCAGACATATCTTACCACTCTCTCTAAAATCTCCTCATTTCTATTTCTTTCCCCATAAAAGTAGGTGATTTTGTAATTTTTCTTTTATTTCTTCTTTAAGTTATGAGCAAAACATTTTTCCTTTGACCTGTTTCTGTTTTTGTATAATTAAAATAAATGATATATGCCTTTTCTGGTGGGAAATCTATCATCTGTTTATCATCCATCTATTATCTGTCTGCCTGTCTGCCTATCAATCTACCTATCATCTATCTGTCCATCTGTCTATCAATCATCAGTCAATCAATCAATC